>VMDR010018040.1:0-19557 GCA_007922815.1 Macrotus californicus | reverse complement strand
AAAAATATAAGTAAAAGATAACAAGGTATGTTTATTAAGCTAAAGCAACTATTGCTTTCATACTATGCTTCAAAATGAAGGGAATTTTACTTCTACTCATTTATTTTTATGCACAGGTTATCTTTACTATCACTCTCATTGGACTGACATAGAAGCATAAGAATTAGAGAATATTTTCATTTTTGAAGTGAGTTCCTTTGCAGAAAAATTAGTATATTTAAAGCAGCTTCTTAGGGAATTTTGTCATTTGCCCGTGCTCAGAGAAATTGCAGTTATTCATGATGTGCTTTTAGTGTGGAGTGGTGATGAGCACCCCAGACTGTCTGGAGCCACCACCCCCCACCCCAACCCCAATCTTGACTCTGCTGTAGGTGCCTGAGGGCCCTGCTTGTGTTACGGCCCTGAGGCCCTGATTGCTTGACTTCTGAGTCAGTTTGTCTATTTTAAAAAAAGGGAATGACATGGCTCTTGGCTCTGCTTACTATCCAGATTACATGTTCTGAGAATAAATTTAGGTCATGGGTATGAGCACTTTATTAAGAAAAATGTAGGGTAGAAGTATTAATATTGGGAACTGCCACAGTTCCCATGAGAATTAACAGTTACATGTAGAAAATCTTTTTAAGTATGAAAATTTTGAATGTAACTGTAGCTTAGTACTGCTGGAGCAGTAGTAAGACAGGGCCTTATTATATATTGCATCTGAGAAAAAACTGGCAAACACAAAAGAAGAAGAACAAGAAAAGAGGAAGAAGTGGTGGAGGAGGGAAGATACAACAAAACCAATTAGGTGATCTTAAAAGCATTGGAGTTTCTAGTATTACAATTTTTTTTTTTACTTAGAAATATTTGAAGGAGTGGGTAGGAAACTAAAAGGAAAATGTAGTTTCCATTAAAAAACTGTTTATAGTATTTTTATATCCCAAATTTTATATTCTTGCTGTGGAAAACAAGTCTAGTTCTGATTTTTCCCTTCTCTAGCGTTTTAGTGATTCATCTGGACGCCTTGTGTATGTGGTATGAGGCTTAGTAAAACTGAATGGGTGTTTCTTCTAACTCCATCAGTTTTTTGTTTGTTGGTGTTTTAACTTATTTCTGTTGTTCTTCAACCCACCACATAGATACCATCATCTTATCTCTGTTCAGGCTGAGTTTTTTTATGTAGCCTTTTATTCTTAGTCTCCCAAGATGTACACCTAGGCTTTTTAATAGTCCCAGGATGTTATTTAGCAAATGTGGTTACTATGTTTTCTTTTAGTAACTATGTTTTGAGAGTATTTACTTATATCTTGAAAGAGAAATACTGGTTAGATGGTAGTAAAATCACTATTTTTATGTACAGACTTCTGTTTAGGTATTATCTGCTTCTAGTATGGAGGTCGCAAGTCTGTGTGTGGTTAGATGATTTGGTCATGTTTTGTCTAGTGTCGCAGCTGCTGGCTGTCTCTGTGTCTTAGTCTGGAGGAACATGTTATATTTTCCTTGCACAGTTAACTTATTCATTATTCAGTTCCTGGCTGTGTGACTGAGGGGTTGTGTTCAGGGCCTTTCACTATGATTAGTGACCTGTCCTTTAATCTTCAGAGCTAGCTCAACAGTTTTAATTATGTGTCAGCCACTTTAACCTCTAATTTATTGCTTGGCTGAGTCATCTGGCAACTACTTCTATGTTCTCTTTATACAGTTGCAAATTATATTCTTTTGTATCTTTAAGAAATCTTGCTTCTTACTTGGTAAATAATTTGCTTATTTAGTTTCACTTACAAGTTTCTTTGATTTCCCCCAAAGTAATTGACCTGTCCAAAGAAACATAGTTGTAGGGGGTTTTACCATTATTTTTTCTTTTTTAAGATAGTACACCTAGGATGTAGTAGAAACGCCTTGGGTTATAGTCTTCACTATTTAATTCTTATAAAATTTTGGGCATGCATTCTCTGTGTCTCAGACTTCATAGTTATAAAATGGTGATAGTGTTACCAATGTCATAGAATTGTTAGGATTAAATGAGATGGCATGTAGGAAGTGCCTAGTACAGTATGGGGCACAAATATGGTGGGTCCTTGAATAACGTCATTTTATTATAATGTTGACAGATGACTTAGGAACCTCATTCTTGTTTGTGTCACTTAGCCTGTGGTAAAATTGGTTTTGTTTTATGCCGTTTCACTTAAAGTCACAGAACCTGTCGACAGTATTAAGTGAGGACTTGCTGTATGTGCTCACACGATCATTGTCATTGCCGATTTCTCCTCCTCCACCTTGTTGTCATTGTTGTCGTTGTGAGTTATGTATAGAACCAACGGGTCCCTTGTTGTTTCTGTAGATCACCTTAAGACATTCTGTATAGTTTATAGGTTCTTTGATACACCGTTCATCTTCATTGAGATGAAGAAATCCAGGTTTAGAGATAGGTAATCTCTGAGATTACCACAGATTTATAGAAATGGGTTAATTGGTCATTAATGAGCTGTTTCTGGGAGTAGTATTAGAGTTATGAAATACACAGCTTAACTTCAGACTTAACTGCTCTCAAGTAGGCAGTTTTTAATACTATTTACCTTTGCAAAAGCAACGTAAAACTTTTTCACTGGGTTTCCATTTTATGGATATGATGAAAAAATTCTACCATGAAATCAGGTTTTAAAGAACAGACATATACAGTGATTCATCATCCAGCTTCCTTTGCCTGCACACAGACACACTTTATTTTCTTTCATTTCAGAGTATTAGTGCACCGCTGCAGGGGCTAGACAACAGCACTTCCGGGGCTTCTTGCTCTCAGTTTGGGGGTGATCGAAAGGACCGATGATCCCATAGCACTGAATGAAATCTGGTTATTCAAGAATATTAGAGAAAATGTTTCTATTCAGAAACTACTCTAGCTCTTCGAACCTACGGCACAAAGTTCATATAAGGTCAGAAAGTCTTGAGTGAGTGAAACATTTAAAACAGTGAAAAACTTATTTACAAATTTTATATTCTGAATTTAACTCTTCAGAATAGAGAATAACCATTTCCAAGAATACAGGATTCTGTTTAGGGGATTTGATTAAATCATTTTTAATCATGGATAACATTTTCCCAGCACATTTTGTTTATTCTATCCAAAAAGGATTTATTTCCATATCATATTAAAAATACTGTAAGGTATATGGTTGACTGAACTCTTTGCCTGAGATGAATTTCTGAAATGAGTAAATATAATATTTTAAATGTCACATGGAAGCTTGTCGTTTGTATATCCAGCTTTGAAGCAATATTTAACATCTAATAGATTTCATTTGTGTTATTGAAGATTTTCTTTCTTTTTTAAAAAAATATTTTCTTATTTACATGTAGATAATGGAGGTAGTTTAGTTCTTTTTATTTTAGTTAGTATATGAGAGGTACAATTTTTTTTAAATCCTCACATGAGAATATGTTTATTTCTTTTAGAAAGAGGAAGGGGGGAGGCGGGGTGAGAGAGAGAGAGAGAGAGAGAGAGAGAGAGAGAGAGAGAGTCGTCAGTGAGAGAGAAACATTGATCACTTGCCTCCCATATGCGCCTGGACTGGCAATTGAACCTGCAACCTTTTTGGTGTATGGGATGATGCTCCAACCAACTGAGCCACGTGGCCAAGGCAAGTACCATTATTCTTTCGAGGAGGGAAAAAGAAAAGGAGGTTGTGTTATAACTTGAGTACATGGTGATTGTGAAGAATATGTTATAGAGCAGGGGTGTCAAACTCATTTTCACCGGGGACCACATCAGCCTTGCACTTGCCTTCAAAGGGCTAAATGTAATTTCATCTCCTTAACAGTTGAGGAGTAGTTACATTTATACAGTCCTGAAATTATTTCGGCCCTTTGAAGGCAACTGCGAGGCTGATGTGGCCCCCAGTGAAAATGAGCTTGACACCCCTGGTATAGAACCAACAAGAAATGAACTATTGATGAGCAGTAATCAGAAAACAGCTAATACTGATATAAATTTATAGTGTACCCCGTTATCAAGTTTGTAATTCTTAGTCACTCAGGAAGCAGACTTGGAGAACGTTAAGTAGTAGGCGGCCAAAGTAAAGGAAGGTCCCTGCCCTCAAAGAGTTCACAGTTTCATTTTCAAATTATAGTTATTTATCATAAAACCTGTTAGTTTCTATCCTCCCTCCAGACACAAGCAGTCTAGTTCCAATGTATCTCATTAAATATTTTTCAGACTGTCTTCAAGTACTTAGCTCAGTGCTAGGATATATGTTGGTTACATTAAGCTGGCAGTATGGATCAAGTGCTAAAGGGAAAGGCTGGGCTTTTATTCTTATGGTGGCTAATAGCACCCAACACACTCACCTGTGGAGGAATTATGTTGGTTTTTTTCTTCAGAAACCATATAAGCAAGAAAAGAGTATAGAATGAAATATTTAAAATATGAGAAAACCAAAACCAAGACCACCAACCTAGAGTTTTGTATCCAGCATAATTGTCCTTCAAAACTGAAGGAGAAATACTTTCTCAGATAAAACAGTACTGCCACCACAACTAGGATTGTGTCACCTGTACACTTGAGTTGAAAGAAATGTTAAAAGAAATATGATGTGTAAATATTCCAGTCTGTGGCTTGTCCTTTTATTTTCTTAATTGTGTCTTATAGCACATTTTTATTGGCTTGAATATTCTGCTAACAAAGCTTAATATCAAAATACCTTGTGCTTCAAGTATTTCTGAAAATAGTATCTCTGAAATCATTTTCATTTAAGCTTATTCATAATCTTGGATATGCAGTATTCTTTTGTATTCCAAGTAGTCACAAAGCATAAACATTGGACTTGTACTTTCATGTAAAAGGTATGTGCTGTTCTCAGGTAGATAGAGCTCTGTTAGGAGCAATGCCTGACCTTTCAAATTGACTTCATGACTCAGTACCCAGAAGAATGTTCCTGATTATTGCTGCTTTGTTGTAATATCCGCTAAGATTCTTTGTCGTGAGGAGCAGAATATCTTCCCATCACATCAGGAGTCAGTGTTATGAAAAGGCCAGTGATGTAGTTTCCCTAAGCTTCATCTCTTGGACTGTTATTAGTTTGGCACAGGACACTGTGTAAATTATATACATACCTACACTCCTAGATCACTCCCTGATTTAAAAATGGAATCTATGAATTGGCTTCTGTGTCTGTTGTAAGAGCTATTACCATAGTGATGAATAGTCTACTTAGTTTTATGGTTGCCATGATTCTTCTGGGTTAGGTGACCTGTGCTTTCTTTCCCCCAACCCCAACCTGTGTTTTCTTACTACCAGTTGCCTTCCCTTTGGGTTAATTTTTCCATCCAGTGAAATTTCCATCACTAAAAAGCAAGTAGTTAGAATGCAAAACTAGTAATTAAGTAGAATTAGCTACATCAATGCTTTCAATCTGTTGATTTTTTTTTTTCCTTTTAGTGCTAACTAGCACGAGCTTACGCATTTCACACAGCTTTAAACCTTTCCATTGCAATCAGCACTGGTAGGGAGTTATTATCCTATACTGCAGGTGTAAGTTTTTCATTATTTGTTGAAGCATTGTGGGAGAGGGAGAAGAAAACTAAGAAAAGCATCTTGATAAAAGAAATCAGACTTATCCATTCTTGATTTTAATGAGTCAACATTTCAAATACCTTGCTTTACTATTTTTAAATAAGCTGAAGCAGCAGTCTTAAAGTTAAACCTCTAGGTATCTACAAACATTAAAAGAGAGTTTAACGTGTTTCAGTTAGGTTGAAAATATAACCCAAGAATAAGGAGGGATGAACATAAGCAAAACAATGAATTTGAGGTAATGAGTTGTTGACTTGGAGATAGACATTATATGCCAAATGGTCAAACTGGCTAGAATAACAGTTTTCTACTTGGGGTCAGTGCTCCTATAGCAAATCCAGCTGTATAAATCCTAGATGTTTAGAGATTAAATCAGCCAGGAAAACTGTCAGAGCCCCAGATGCTGCAGGCCTTGTGAGAAATTCAGAACAGTGGTTACTCGTGCGTAACTCAGATGTAACCAAACAAAATAACAATATTTCATAGGTGGAATGATGGTTTAAGAAAGGTAGTGAATTTCATTGAAAAAAATACCACTTACTGAATTAAAGTCATTGTTATGTATTTAATAATTTAAATAGACATATTAGTTTAAATTAGTTTAGTGTCTTCTCTAACTCATAACTCACAATCAAGATGGTTTTACATTTACTTAGTCAGAATTAAAGAGATTTTCCTTTTTACTTCTATGTTATTAATAAAATGCTAATAATTGTTTCTGCTTCTAGAATGACTGCGATTTCATTTTCACCCAAAACAGTATACACTGCATTGTAGGCACTCAGTAAGTCTTTATGTAGTCATTCTTTCAGGAGACAAAGGGAGAGCAGGATAACTTACAATAAATTTAAAAAAAAGATAAAGCTACGGAATGTCTCTTTAGGACCCCTTATTGCCATCAAACTATTTTGAGAAATTCCCACTGTATCAGTCATAGCTCCAGGAAGAAAGCATTGTGTGTGTGTGTGTGTGTGTGTACGTTTATCTGTTCACTCTTCGTGGTCACTCCATAGACACCCAGGCTTTGGACAAACCTGGTAATTTTTTTCCTGTTTTTCACAAATCTGCCTGGCATATATCAAACTATAGAACTTTTGTTTCTTTACTTGGACTTTGGAACATACAGTATTTGAATTCTGCTGAGCCAGTGCTGTCTTCTCCTGGTGATTTTTAAAAAAAAATTTTCTTCCCTGCCAGATCTAGGGACTGGATTTTATAATCCACAGATGAAGACAAAATTCTCGGTTCCATTTCCAAATCTCATCACTGTCATCCTTGACAATAATCATCCCCCTTGTTTCTGGCTGTTTTTCTGCTTGTATTCTTTGTTCCTTAGCTTGTCTTCTTAGGAAAGAAGTTCCTAATCCTCTTGCTTTCTCAGGCCCTTTAATTTCTGTTGTGAAGTCTTCAGAGATCAGCTCCCACAAGGCCTTTGTAACTGTGTTGGAAGAGAAGTGGCTGTTTGCTTCCTGAAACCTTTCTGTCTGCTAACTCAGTTTTTGTGACTGACTCCTCACTGGCTATCATGTTTAGGCTTCTGATCATTTATTTATACTTAAATATAGTTTTATTAGATGTATGCTGTGTTCAGTGTTTATACACATACCTGTCGTATGCTTTTAGTATATGTATCTGTATCTGTAATACAGGTTAACTTAAAGGGCAAATTCTGTGTTTTATTTATGAACCAGTTAGCATATTCACACGAGACGAATTTCAACAAGTGCTTTAGATGCAATAAACTTATAATAAATACTAGTTTATTGACAAGTTTGTGAATTTTTAAAATTCATATTTTCTGTTTTTCATATTTTTTCTGCATTCATCTCTCTGTTCTTTAATGATGAATCAGGGCTGGGTTGTTGTAATGAGATTTCTACAAGTCTGGTGTCCAAGGTCAGACTATTGTAATGAAAGAGATTTCTGCAAGTCTGATGTCCAGTCTGATGTAGAAGGTTGGTACTGAGTAGTGGGTGAGTCACCATATGACTAAGAGTCATTGATGTATAATTTTTTTGAAAAAAAATTGTATATTGATTTCAGAGAGACAGACAGACAGAGAGACAGGCAGAGAGAGAGAGAGAGAGAGAGAGAGAGAGAGAGAGGTAAATTTGTTGTTCTACTTATTTATGAATTCATTGGTTGATTCTTGTGTGTGCCCTGACCAGGAATCGAACCTGCAACCTTGGCATATTGGGATGATGCTGTAACCAACTGAACTACCTGGCCAGGGCAGTGTATAGTTTTTGATAGGGTAACGAAAGTATGAGAATTAAGCACAATGCAATTGAAAGTGCTGTGTAAACTATACAATGTGTGCACGCCCATATACACTCAGAGTGATTTCAGGCAATGTACATTTAGTGGTAGGAGGTAAAGTATGTTATTGTTAAAATTACTTGATGGACTTCATAAATGAGTAGAAACTGGTTTAGAGATTCAGCAGGTCAGTGTAAGATATGCTGGCTTATGTTGATTTATTGGCATGGATTTGTGGACTAATGGTATCCTAATGAAATGCAGAATAGTGTTTGTCTTGAAGTAAACAAAGTAGATTTTTTTTAATGTTCCCTAAGAGGATACGTAGGATTGAGTGATTTTTTTTGATAGATGTTGAATTTTATGTCATTGTTAAATAAAACAAAAAGACATAAGGTGTACTGAAGACTCATTATTTTCATGCATTGTATGCTATTTTAATTTGGGGGAGGTGGGACCTTAAAGATTGGTAGGTTTTAAAAATAAAGCAATATCCACTACTTGCTGATACTGAGATGTCTATAAACAGACCCTCTTACAAAGTGGAGCAATGTCAAGAGAATTTGTGGGAGTTGTGTGTGTAGGTATGTGTCTTTGTAAAAGACCCATGTAAAAATTTACTTAAAATTCATATAAGTGACTGTATATATATTATACCATACCAGCCAAATTTTAAGATGAAATTATAGCTGGCTTGAGTTAATTTCTGTATTTAAAGATATAGACAACTTTTGATAAAATTTATTCATATTCAGAAAAGCTAGCTTGTTCTTTCTGAATCTTAGTCTTCTCTAATGTAGAAGTCAATTAATAGGGACTTTCTGGTCATCCAGAATATTATAGTTCTTGAAATACTCAATATTTCAAGGTGTCATATTTTGGGGGTAATGTGTTCTGAACCCTGTCATTCATTCTCCTGTCTGAAACTCCCCCAAGAAGTTTTACAGTGTAGAAACTGAATTAGTAGATTGTCCCAAACATAACCCAATTAACCAGTCTCTCAGTTCTAGATATTTATGTGGAAACAAAAGAAAAGTAAAGGTTAATGGTTAAAACAAACTTTAAAAACAGTTTTTGAGTCCATGGGCAGTTGTTGAGAGTATTTCTAGATGTTGGACTCAACACATCTTAGATGGCATGAGACAGGCAATATGGTAGATCTTCCTGGTTTATAGTTTGAACATGTCTGGTTGATGTCTTCAGGTGTGCTGGCGAGCTCTCTGAGTGGCCCATACCACAGGTATGAAGGTTGACAACTGGGGCTGTGGTGATCTCTGAAGCTTACTTACATCAAGGTGTTTAGCTGCAGCTCTCAGGGATTTTGGAAAGAGGCAGTTTTACAATAATTTTAGTATTTCCATGTCAGAAATGAGGGTGACAAATTGGAAATGTTATTTGGAGAATTATACCTAGATGTTGGAGGAGACTAGATGAATTTAGGGTTTAGTCCAGTTTATAGGTAGATAAAACCTTAAAGACAATGACCAAAACTAGAATTTAATATCCACAAGGCTCTGCTAGTTTTCCTTTGAAATAAAATTTTTGTTTTTATAGTCACCCCATTTCTATCAAAGATAATGTAAACAAGACTAGTTTGTTTGCAAAATAAGACTAGTCTTATTAACTTGGCCTGATTATTCATGTTAGCACAAGAATAGTGATTGACCATATAGGCTCTTTTTAAAAAAATTGATTTGCGAGAGAGAGAGAGAGAGAGAGAGAGAGAGAAACATTGATCAGTTGCCTCCTGTATCCATCCCAAATGAGGATCAAACCCATAACGTAGGCATGTGCTCTGACTGGGAATCGAACCTGTAACTGTTTGGTGTATGAGATGATGCTCCAACCAACTGAGCTACCCAGCCAAGGGCTCTTTTTAAGTCAGCTTTGCTGAAACTTTTAATAAGAAATCTCAAATTGGACTTTTAAAAGCCTCTTGAAACTAGGAAGCTAGTCTTAGCGACTCACCATCAGACTTTGCCTGTAGTACTTAGACTTGGGTGAATTCTTCTTGTCTTCTCAGTGTTCCCCAAATACCCTCAGGTTACTGGGTCTTGCAGGAAGTGACTTTCCTTACTCCTCTGTTGGCGGGAGCTCTGCAAGCAAGATGCCAGACAGTTTTTTGAAGAGGAGCTTTGTATGTGTGAGCCCAGAGTGACCTGTAGTTTCTTAAAGGTGTCTGGTCGTATCTGATTCTGTGCACGTCATTCTCAAATATGACATTCTGGTCAAATCCGTGATAATATAATATAATTAGTGTATAGGTGTGTTCTATTTCAAGAAGGACAAATTCTTATTGAACTTATACAAATAATTATATTGTCATGAAAGTAAGAATACTCACTATGAGTTTACAAATTTTGGAGGGATCAGGTAGGAAAAAAAGAGAAATAACTCAGTTTGTAAAGATATAATTTACCAAATTGTTGTAAGTTATAAGTGGCTTAAGAGAAAAGAGAAAAAGGTTTTCTTAAATTTGGAAAACAAAACATTAAAAAACCAACCATGTTTCAAACAAAAGTCATCGAAAGTATAATTATCCATATCAGTTCTCTCAGTTCTATGTAATTTATTCTTGTTCTGCTTGATCTTTGGTAGCAGTTTATGAATCCGTCAGCTTCTTCATTAGTTCTGGAAATTCTTAGTCCAGGGGCACGGTCTCCGAGTTACACAAGTGATGCCATTGGGGAGCATTCTCGCAGTAGCTGATTGTGAACACCTTCAAGGAAGAATCACAGTAAAACGGTAATTGTTGTGAATGATAATTGACTTAAAAATGGTCATGGTTAAAGTTCTGATGAGAATTCATTTGATGAGGGAATTTAGTTATTTCTGTGGCATGTAACAATTGGAGATAATGATTGGACAAAGAGGGTATTGATAAATATCTATGAACTTCACACAATTTCTGGAATACCTATATTAATAAGATATACCCATACACATGTAATCTGTAAGGGTTTATAATTACTATTTATTTGACAGTGCTTCCCGTGTAATTTAACATAACAAATAAACATAATTATTTTAACATCTCTCATTTACAAATGAGAAACAAATCCTTGGAGATTTTCCAGGGTCCCTCTGGGAAACCTTAAAATTAATTTGAGGTAAAAAAGATTTTATTTAGACTTTGATTTGGTGAATTTTGTCAAAAATATAAAAAGAGTTGGACACTTGACTAAATAGAATCACAGATCATTATGAAATCAGGCTTAATTATTTAAAGTCAAACAGATTTTCAAAGCAAATATTGAAGGTTACATAGCTGTGAACAGAACTTTGAGAAGACTCAGATTTCTTAGAATATCAAAGACCTAATAAAGACAATGTGAAACACAGGAAATTATTCTAAGTTACAACATGTTGGTTTCTAAGATGGCTTTCTTAAAAGGTGAAGAACACTCAGAAGTTGTGGTATTTTAAAGATATGTTTATTAGTAAATATTAATAAGGTTCTGTGCTATGCTCTTTACATGCATTATTTTATTCAGTCTCTATGAAGAAAATACTATTATTTTTATTTAACAGATAAGCATACAGTCTTAGTGAAGTTACTTGGCCAAAGTCATAACATCTGTAAGTAACAGCTTCAGTATTTGCACCTGTTTTGCATTGCACCAAAGTTCTTTACAACTATATTTTATAGCCTATATTAACGATTTGTCTAAGGTCATGTAATCCCAAATTATAGAGCCAAAGGAAAAAAAATTTAGGCGTTAGGTTTCAGATCCATGGCTCTTTTGACCACAACTTGCCACCTCTTGGCATAGGTTTATTTAATCTATTTTTCATAGCCACATGTCAGGAACACTAAGGAATTAGATGCTGTTGTTAGAATTGTCATTAAAAGGTCTTGAAACTGCACACTGAAAGATTAAGAATTGGTCTGGAGAATCAACACTTTATTTGACTGAAAATACCGTTGAAAGTGACCCTTAATAGTTTGCCAACCCAGGGTAAACCTTCACTGTATTGACCCTTTTCAGCCAAAGGCCATATCTAAATCCTGCTGCCTGGGCAAGCTCTAGTTCAGTTATATTCAAAGCTGTTGAATCACTTTCAAAACTGATATATTTTCTGGCAATTTAATATCAGTGTATCACTGTGGCATTCAGCTCAGATCATATTAAAGTGTTCCTGTAATGGCTTCAGCTTTGTGACCGAGGTCCGTGTACATGCCACTGACACAGCTTGTCTGACTTGAGCCCCCTCCGCCACACATGTCTGTTGGTAACATGCAAGCTTCAAGGATCATTTGATGTGCAAATTTAATTGCAGGTTTTATTTTCAAACGATGACTTAAGCTCTATCATTCTAACAGCTATTTACAGAGCTTTTTCTAAACGGCTACTCTGAAAGCAGGCATTTTATTCTATTTATTGTAAGGCCTCTTTAATTCTTCAAGGCTGCTTGCTCAGTATTAGCTTGTTAAAGTATATATATGATGATTCTTTTAGTGGATTCAGACTTCGAAATTAAACTCGGGCATTTCTCCTGCTTTTTTGATAAGGTAGTACCTTATCAACATTCACGATTCAATTTCTGTATTTGCTGATTTGTCCCCCTCATTTCCTCCTAGTGCTACAGCACACGATTGTATTTAGGAGAGGGTCAGTCTCATTATCTGTGTAGTGTGATGATTTCCTGACTGTGTTACAGACTTCAGGTAAAAATGCTCTGAGAATGATCAGTCCTCTCATATGAAATGCCTTTTTCTTTCCAAATGGCACTTAAGAATCCAGAAGTGCTCATGATTTTAATCAGCTAAAATAACCCAGTCATCTCTGTTTTTTAGAGTTTAACTTTTTGTGTAAAGCATAGATTTTGGAGATGATGCTATGTTTAAAAAGTGTTGTTTTATGAGGAACATCTTGTCAGTTCCTTTGATACGTATTCACCGAACCAATTATGTGCAACACTAACACTATCTGTGGTTAGGTGAAATGAAGAAGCTCTAAATGAAATCTTAATAATGAAAGGAAATACTGGTACTACATGCCAAAACCATTTTCCCTGTCTCTCAGAAATTCTTTGTACCTATTGTGTTTCAGCTGAGTCTATATTTAAAGAGGGAATTTTCAGCAGAAATTGGAGGTTCTGTCAGAGTGGTGTTTGATACTTTGAGGTGGATTTACAGATGTCCTCTCAGCAACTAAAGGTTTCTCATCATTTATCACTACGTTGTCTAACTGTTCGGTAATTTCATTTTTCTGGGAATTTACCACTTTATGTTGAAAAGAGTAAAACTGCTAATTACTATGTTTAGCCAAAATCTAATTAAGTAGATTTTCTCTTTTTAAATTCAAATTTGGATGATCTTCTAGAATATTAGGTCTGAATGAGATCTTACAAATTTCTTTCATTGATCTCATTTTACAAGTGAGGAAATGGAGGCTGAGGGAGGTTAAGTTACCTGCTCAAGGTTACAGAGCTATTAAGTGGCAGACTTCATGCATAAAAACAAGCCTTCGGCTTCCGAGTGCTGAAGTCTTTACACTTTATATGTTTTTGCTCATTAGGATATGAATAGAAATGAGAAATCACTTTTTTTTCCATTTTCCACCATTTTCTTCAAAACTTTGTTGGCTTTTTGATTGGCATTGCCAAAGAAGAGTGTGATGTATTGGAACTATGCAGTGATTTCTAGGTTGAAAATTATATTTAAAATCCATAATCAAATGTATTTGTGTGGTGTTTCTGTTAGTACACAAGGCTTGTCCAGAAAGTATCCAGCCATGTAATGTGAAAAATGGAGACATTTATTGAAGGAGATACAAGATACAAGAAACATGGTACATAGGACAATGACACCTCAGTCCCCTGCAAAGTAGACACCTTTGCCTCATACAGTTCTCCCAGCTTCTCTTCCACTGTTCAAAAAAAAACCACACTCTGCAAAATCTTTTGTTGGGAATTGCCATCAGCTGCCCTGTAGTATTTTCCTGAATCTCATCAACAATCCTAATCTCTTCCCTTTCAAAGATGATTTTAGTTTTGGGAAAAGTGAGAAGTCACGGGGTGCCAAATCTGGGCTGTAGTGGGGCTGAGTCATCTGGGTGATTGGATGTTTCACCAAAAGCTGCAGGATACGGTGAGGCACTCCTGGGCATGTTGTTGTGATGAAGCGGCCAGTCACCAGTTGCCAATAGCTGCAGCCTTTTTCATTGTAGTGCATCCCTTAACTGACAAAGGACATTGAGGCAGTACTGCTTATTAATTGTTTGGCCTGGAGGAGCATACTCATGATGGACAACACCTTCCCAACCAAAAAAACACAGTTAACATGGCCTTGATCTTGCTGTGACTTTGCCACACCTTCTTTGGGCATGGAGAGCCAGGTGATTTCCATCAGGATAACTGGCTCTTTGTTTCCAGATCATAGGCAGATCCACGATTCATCTCTGCTTATGACCTTCTTAAGGAAATCTGGTTCATTGGTAGCAGTTGAAATCAAGTCATTAGCGACTGCAGCCCGGTGTTTCTTCTGCTCTGGCAGCAGAAGCTGCAGAATGAACTTTGCCACGACACATTTCACGCTGGGAACCTGTGTCAAAATCTCAGACACAATAGTTTTTGGAATCGCCAGATCAGCTTTAGTTCTCCCACTGTCAGTCACCGATCTTTGTTGATTGCAGCCCTTACACCTTCAACATTCTCAGGTGTTCTGCTTGTTGCAGGCCTTCCAGAATGTGGATCCCTTTCAACAGATTATTGACCATCTCTGAAGCATTTGTGCCACACTTTTATTTGCACTGCACTCATTGCATTTTCCTTGAAAACCTTCTGAATCACCCGAACAGTTTCTGTGCAGGAGTGTTCAAGCTCAACGCAAAATTTGACGCAGTTTTGTTGCTCCACTTGTTTAGTTATTTTGAATGTGATGGTCACACGGTACACATGCTCACTCAATGGCCTCTACAGCCCCCACTGACTAGTACAGTGAAGTTGTCATTGTTCACGTGTGCACATTCTAGTCTACTCTCCTTGGCTGCCAGGTTACATTGACGTCACTCAAATTGTTCTCATTATATTAACAATGGCTGGACTTTTTCTGGACAGACCTCATCGCATATGTAAACATTGCTAATTTAAAGGAAAATTACTATTTTGTTCACTTATATTCACTGTTACATCATTTTGCAGTTCATCTTTGTCAAATCAGTATTTCCCAAACTTACAAGTGACTCAAACCATCTGTAGGCATGAAGATTTAATTATGATCTTTCCCACTCCTATGAGAAGAATACATAATGTTGGCTCTGCTGTTTATAAACACCCCAAGAAGTGCTCATTTGTATGTTTTTCATTTTCTGTCTTTAATTCAGTTTCTGTGACCAGACAATTGCTCCAAGCTCGTAGTAACTCATTAATCTTTTTTATATGAATCAATTAGTTCTTTCTGTTTTTTACATACCCATGCATGTTTGCCCTTTTGCATATTTATAATATATTAGTAGTTAGACATGATTCTCTCAAAATAGGAATTATAGTTTATCTTGTATTCTTCTTCCAAATAAGTTGTTAAAGCCTTTGGTTCGTCATTCTACCCAAACAAATTTAGCTAGCTTAGCTTGTGGGATAATTGAGATTTGGCAATATATAGGTTAAAGTTTCTTCTAGAAATCAGGGATTCTGTTTTGTTAGTTGCACCTAATTCCTTACTCCTTTTAAAAAAGGGCTTTAAAGTTGGAAGAAAAGGAGAGTTGATTTAGAGAAGAGAAAGCAGATAGTGAGTCTTAGGAGAGGAAGGAATGACTCACAAATGAGGAACTGAAGTTGAAGCGTTTGGGAACTGAGAGCAAAGTTCTGCTCCTGCTCCCAGGATAAATGGATTGTGGCGTTGCTCATCCATTCCATTGTCTGTTGAGACAATTTATGTGAATGACTTCGTATCATTTTGGATCCAGTAGTTTTAGGTAATAGGTTTAGCTACAGCCTGCCTTATCTGCCAGTATCTTTGTGGTTATAAAACTATGGAATGTAGGGCACGGTTACTAATGGAGAAGGTGTGTGTCTGTATGTGCAATTTCCAGCTTCCTTCAGTAATTAAAGGAACAATTTTTGGTAATCAAATCTGTAATGTTCCAAACATATGATATTTCTTACAGATACTTCTGTTAGTTGCCCTATCATAGAAAGGCGAGGGAATAAAAAAGTACCTGTGAGTCTTTGTTAGATTTGTACCATGTCATTGGTGTCCTGAGTTTGCACATGAATGATTATGGTTTTAGTCCATAGAGTTTTTTAATGAGTATTCTGGATAATGAGTAGATGTATACCAGCATGTACCAGATTAGCCTTTTGTGAAACTGTCATTAACATCTTTACCAATGATTCAGAGCCAAAAGCTATATCAGAATTGTTACTTTAACAAGCAGGGTATGAAATATACTTGTTAACTTATTAGGAAAATGATGTCTTAGAAGAATAAATGGGCCTGTTTCCAAACAGTGACATGTTTGGCATTTAGCAGACCCATAGGCCTAAGAGATATTATCTTCAAAATGATGGGGGTTGGAATTGGGATACCCTTTAACATCCCTTTCAGTTCCATGATACATTGAAATGTGGGGTTGGAATTTTGTGGCTATATTTTTCATTTTGAAAAAGGCTTTCTCTTGTGCAGCTGATAGTCTCATGAAAGAGATTATATTAGTACTTTCTGTTGCTCTCCCCATTGGTTCCAAGGCTGTTTTCCTCATCTCACTCTCTTGATAATGCTGCCCTTTTTTTTTTTTTTCCTGATGCTCTTCTGTCTCAGGCAGTCTGGGTTCCACAGCACACTTACTCTGAGATGGAAAGTAGTGTGCAGGAAGTATACTGGAAAGTCCTCTTGGGATCAACCCCTGTGGAAGGAAGGGAAGGAAGAAACCCGTGTGGGCAGAGGGGAAGTTAGGCTGCCATGCAGTCTTGTGGAGGTCTGACCCCACAGGGAGCTCTGGAACTGGAATTGCTTTTCACCATTGCCTTAATTGGGGAGAGGGTCCAAGCCTTTGTATTTCCCATGTCCACCCATCTTTGGATATGGGCCGCCCTGGGGAGGGAGCATGAGCTTATATGAGCAGACTCTTCAGGCAAGGCTGTTCTCAAGAGAGCTGGTAGCTAAGGGCTGACTGCTGTAGCAACTGGAGAATAAACCCTTCTGTCCTGAAAAGGGGATCTTGGTGGTACATCACCGTCTCCACTCCATATGTTGTGCCAAGGTGCTGGAGATGGTTCAGAATGGCCTGGGGGGTGGGGAGTTCTAGGGCATCCTAGTCAGGAGCTTGAGAGATGGCAGAGGAAAGTTGGTATGGAGTTGATTCTGACAGCTAGTTGACTTCTGACATTGATTATTGCTTTTCTAAAAAGTTTTAACATTTCTATCTACAGTGATGATGTTCCCTTTTATAGTTACTGAAACCTGATGAAAATTCTTGAGTGTACTTTGCAGAGCAGTGTACATATCTTTATATAAATTCTGTTTAGTTTTTGCAAAACCTACTTATTTTTCCAATTTCCTATTCTTTTTTTTAAAGATTTTATTTATTTATTTTTAAAGAGAGGGATAGAAACATCACATTGATTGGTTGCCCCTCACATGCCCCCAAACTGGGACCTGCCCACAACCCAGGCATATGCCCTGACCAGGAATCAAACCAGCAACCTTTTGGTCCACAGGCCAGTGCCTAATCCCCTGAGCCACACCAGCCCATGTGCCCTAACCAGGCACTGAACCCACAACCCAGGCATGTGCCCTGATGGGGAATTTTTCCAGTTACCTTTTGCTTTGCAGGATGATCCCCAACCAACTAGGTCACACTGTTCAGGGCTCAGTTTCCTATTTTTTATGGGCTTTTTTCCTTCCTTTATCTTCTTAATAATTATGCTTTTTAAAAAATGCTTAATCATAGCAAATCATTTCCTCACATAATTTGTAATTCTTAAATTATAAACTCATCTTCCAGGGTTTTTTTTGTTTGTTTGTTTGTTTTGGTTTGGTTAAGTTTTTCTAGCTCGTAGAAATCCCATGTGGCCTTGTTTATGGAGTGTTACTTTAAAATGGTTTTATGTTTGTTTTTTCCAGATAGTCCAAGGGTATCATTAGCTCAGGTCCTAATTTATCATAATTTCTTAGCTTGGAGATTCTTGTACAAATAAGATTCAAACCTCAAAACTGTTGTGACACAGGCTTAGGGTTTTAATTTCTGGATGTAGCATTTCCCCTGCCCTCTCATCCAGATTCTCAGAGACAAGCTCTCTTGACGTCTTTCTAAGACAATAGTGGATTTGTTCTGCCCCCTCACCACTTTTTAACTGTGATTGCAACCCTTTGAAGACAGCTCTGGTTTTGTGGAAAGATCTCAGTACCATTTTTATACCTTGTACCCTTAAGACTTCTGCCCCTGCATGGGTATATATAGTTGTGCCCGGTGTATCCTGTGTTGAAGAAAAGCGGGGCTGGAAATCTAGCTGTCTTGAGAGAGCACTTTATTCTGATCACTTCTCCTTGAGAGGGCATCTCCTTACCAATTTCAATTAGCAGTAAGCGCTAAAGAGACTCCAGTGATCATTCCTGGCAGCCACAGTTGGCAGTATTTGCCTTTGTGCTTAACCACTTTGGCCATCAGTTCTAGCTTTGGATTGGCACCAGGGGATTTTCTCTATAGTAGATAAAACTATTTAATTTTTACCTATTGATTTTATTGAGAGAGAGAGAGAAAGTGGGGTGAGTGGGGAAGAGAGAGAGAGAGGGAGAAGGAGAGGGAGAGAATTGATTGAGAGATTTTGTTGTTCTACTTATTTATGCATTCATTGGTTGCTTTTTGTATGTGCCCTGACTGGGGATTGAATTTCCAACCTCAATGCTCAAACCAACTGAGCTACCCAGCCAGGACTGTATTTAATTTTAAAATTTTGCTACACTCTTTTTCATCTTTTATGTTTATAGTGGAAAGTCTTCATTTGCCTAGTTGACCATATTGCTGTATCTGAAATTCCCACAAGTTACTTATTAACCTCTGACTCTCAGACTCCCCCTCTTTAAAATGGGAGTAATACCAGCGTCCGTCTGTGGAGTGTTCGTGTGGAACACACAGTAAGGTATGAATCAGTGTTAGCCATCATTATTTGCACCGTTTAAAGCTTTAATTTACCACCTTAGGGAAGAGTTGGAAATGTAGTAGAGGCTGTGTTTACTTACTTAACAAGAAGAGGAAGTCTTAGTTAACTCCCTCGGGGAAACCAGAGGAGAAACTTTGTTCAGTGTAGTACATTGCTGAAACTGAAGCTTCCAGCCCCACCCTATCTGTTGATACACCAAAGGTCACTTGGCACCAGGAGTGAACTGAGAGAATGTCCTCTCAGTTCTGCCCTGGATGGTTGCTGAGAGGAGTTCTGCTTGGACTGTGGGGAGGTAAGTTGGAGTTTGTGGCATATTTTCTTTGCTAAGGAGGGCTCTCAAAGGCATAATTATTATAGAGGATATTTGTAGTAATACTTTTAGTCCTGGTAAGCTCTTAAACAGTCTTTTAAATTCCCATTTGATATTCCAAGTGGATTCTGAATTTGGTGAAATTGGTATTTCAGGTTCCACAGGGTTCCTGCCTCCTGCCTCTGGGCTGCTTGGGTACAGAGATGGGGATTTGAAGGATTTCCTTCCCTTAGGTCATGGTGTTTAAAAGATAATTTCCCCCAAAAAATTATAGCTAAGAAGAAATCTGTTGACTATTAACAGTTAGGAAAGTCCGGACATATCATGCTTG
>VMDR010018039.1:0-19542 GCA_007922815.1 Macrotus californicus | reverse complement strand
TAGGTAGTTTATTTTTCTTGTTGTTATAGCAAAAATAAGATTTTTTCTTAGTTTCTATTTCTGATAATTCACTGTTTTTGAATAAGAATGCCATCAATTTCTGAATATTGATTTGGTATCCAACTACTTTACCAAATTCACTTACTAGGTTGAATAGTTTTTTTGGTGGGGACTATAGGGTTTTCTATGTACACTATCATGTCATTTGTGAATAATGACAGTTCTACTTCCTCCTTTCCAACTTGGATGCCTTTTATTTCTTTTTCTTGTCTAATTGCTGTGGCTAGAATTTCCAGTATTGTGTTCAATAAGGGTTGTAAAAGCAGCCACCTATGTCTTGTTCCTGATCTTAATGGAAACGCCTTAGTTTTTGCCCATTGAGAATGATGTTGTCTGTGTGTTTGTCATATATGGCCTTTACTATGTTGAGGTGTACTCCCTCTATTTCCCCTTTGTGGACTGTTTTTTATCATAAAAATGGGTGGTAGATTAATCCCTTCACCTTTTATACCCAACCCTGCATACCCTCCTTTCCCCTGATAGCTGTCAGTCAGCTCTCTATCTATGAATCTGTTTCTATTTTGTTAGTTTATTTTGTTTATAAGATTCGATATGTGAGTGAAATCATATGACTGGCTTATCTCACTTGGCATAATGCTCTCAAATCCATCCATGCTGTCACAAAGCATAAGATTTCCATTTTTTTTTTTTTATGGACAAGTAGTATTCCATTGTGCAAATCCACCATAGCTGTTTTATCCACTCATCTACTGATGGGCACTTAGGCTGCTTCCAAATCTTGGCTATTGTAAATAACACTGCTTTGAACACAGGAGTGCATATATCCTTTTGAATTAGTGTTTTGGGTTTCTTTGGATATATTCCCAACAGTGGAATTGCTGGGTCATAAGGAGTTCCATTTTTAATTTTTGAGGTAACTCCATGTTTTTTTCCACAGTGGCTGTACCAATCTGCATTCCTACCAACAGTGCATGAGTGTTCTTTTTTCTCTACATCCTTGTCAACACTCGCTATTTGTTGATTTATTGATGATGGCCATTCTGACAGGTGTGAGATGGTATCTCATTGTGGTTTTAATTTGCATCTCTCTGATGATTAGTGATATTGAGCATTTTTTTCATATGTCAATTGGTCATCTGTATGTCCTTTTTGGAGAAGTGTCTGTTCAGGTCCTTTGCCCATTTTTTAATTAGATTGTTTGTTTGTTTTGGTGTTGTTTTATAAGCTCTTTATAAATTCTGGATATTAACCCCTATTGTTGTATAACTGGTGAATATGTTCTCTCATTCAGTGTGCTGGGCTGGGTAGTAAAGCGTAAAGGGGATGATGGAAAGAGATTTGACTTTGAGTTGTAAACACAATGCAATATATAGATGATGTATTATAGAATTGTACACTTGAAACCTATATAATTTTATTAGCCAAGTTCACCTTAATAAATTTAATTGAAAATTAAAAATCCCCTGGTAAGACAAGGTCAAAAGAATGAGAAGATAAACCACAGACTGGGAGAAAATATATTTACAAACTCAACAATAAGAAAATAAACAACCCAATTAAAAAAATGGGCCAAAAATCTTTAACACACATCTCACTTGTAAGAAGTTACACAGATGGCAAATGAACATATGAAAAGATGTTCCACTTCATATGTCACTTGGGAGGTGCAGATTAAAATGACAATGAGATACCACTATAGACCTATTAGAATGGCCAAAAGCTGGAACGCTTATACACTAAATGTTGTTTAGAATGTGGAGCAACACAAGCTCTCTTTTTTTGCTGGTAAGAGTGCAAAAATGGTACAACCACTTGGGAAGACAGTTTGGGAGTTTCTTTCAAAACTGTATATGCTCTTACCACATGATCCAGCGGTCGTGCTCTTCAGCATTTACCCGACAGAGTTTAAAACTTATGTCCACACAAAAAAGTGACCTGGATGTTTCTAGCAGTTTTATTCATAAGTGCCAAAGTTTGGAAGTAACGAACATGTCATTTAGTAGGTTAGTAAACTGTGGTACCTCCAGGCAATGGAATATTATTCAGTGCTAAAAATAAATGAGCAATCAAGCCTTGGAAAGAATGGAGATAACTTAAATGCATATTACTAAGTAAAAGAAAGCAATCTGAAAAGGCTACATGCTGTGTAATTCCAACTATATGACATTCCAGAAAAAGTAAAACTATGAAAACAGTTATAAAAGATCAGTGGTGGCCTGGGGATGGGGGTGGGAGGGATGAATAGGTAGAGCACAGAGGATTTTTAGGGCTGTGAAAGCATTCTGCATGATTCCATGATTGATACATGTCATTATACTTTTGTCCAAACTCATAGAATGTACAAAAACAAGTGAACCATGATGCAAATTATGGATTTTGATGATGATGTATCACTGTAGGTTGAATTCTAATAAATGTACCACACTTTTCTTACTTTTGTGGTAATGCTTATAATAGGGGAGGTAATTCACACCTGGAGGTAGGGATACATGGTAAATCTATGTATTTCCCCCTCAATTCCTCAATTCTGATGTGAATCTTAAACTGCTGTAAAAAAATAAAGTCTTAAAAAACTGTGGGAAAGGTAAACAGCAGAAACAACAACAAAGTGACAAATGTATTCTTTGCTGCAAGAAATGACAAAAATTTTAATTAAATGCTTAATGCACAATGAACATTGGGTATTAAAATGTCAAATTATGACAAACTACACAACACTGAACAGTCCACCCTTACAGAACACACACACACACACACACACACACACACACACACGGCTCTCTGCATAGTTAATTGCTGCTAGTACAAGGGTGCACAGGTTAAAATGCCCATACATCAACTCAGCAGTCCCCAAACTTTTTGGCTCCAGGGACTGGTTTCCTGGAAGAGGTGGGGATGGTTTCAGGATGATTCAAATGCATTACATTCAAGCTCACTTCCTGCTGTGCAGCCCAGTTCCTAAGAGGCCAGCATGGTACTGGTCCTTGGCCTGGAGGTCAGGGACCCCTGCATCAACTGATTTCCTGAAACTTCAGTTAAAGGGGATGACTTCAGAATTAGTGAGACTACGTGCATGTGATTACTTTTGAAATTATTTTTCTACTGTAGGCAAAAAAGGGGCCCCATGTTAAACCTGACAATCTCAGGGAAGGCCTGCATGGTGGGCCTTAAAAACTCAAGAGACTGAAAGAAACTACAAAGGATAGTTTGAATGTAAAAATTCCTAACAAAGTGAGTCATGGTGGTAGTCACGTCCTGGGCTGCAGCTTCCTTGAGAAAGGTTAACCTTTACTTTGAGCGAGCATACTATTTTGTTTTTCATTTTAGATAACATACCTTTGAAATATCAGAGTAATCTCCTTCTCCAAACCCCTCAGGGCAAAATCTCCACAACCAAAGCACAAGACCACAGAACCCCTCATTGTTATCTGGTTCTCTAGTACCATCTCTAACTCTCCTGTCCCCACCAATGTGAAAGAAGTGTGTGTTTCTCTATTTTGCCTTTTTATCCAATCCCAGAGATTGCTTTGCTTTGCTTTCTCCCATACCAGTGGATTTCATGTAACCCTCCTTTTATCTCCTCCTTTTATTCTAATGTATAAAATGAGCTGCAAAAAATTGCCTTTCTCCAGAGCATTTTCTCCATCCATTGAGGTTTTGCTTTCTGGCAACTGTCACCAGTTTGGCTCACATAAGCTCATAAAAATTCTCTATAGGTTGGACATTTCTCATGTTGACACTATTTAAAACATAATTTGGGAGAAAACATACTACAAGCATTGGTTTAGCATTTTTGTGGAGCTCTCTTAGCATCTTCTGTAATATGTTCTTTGCCTTGTGGAAAGGAAAAAGGGAGTCACAGACTGAAAAATCAAGATGAGCAAGTGTGTGGACCCAAGCGTGGGAAACAGCACAGTAGCTGAAGCAAGTTAATGTGCCGGGGACGGCAGGGCCTGGGCCTGACTCAAGGCAGGCAGGTAGGGGGCAGTTTGTGGAAGGAACTCAATGACCTCTTTGCTTTTGATTACTAACATTATCTCTGGTAAATTAAACATTTATTTTAGCTGTTTATATTTTCCTGCCTCTCTTAGAACTTTCCCTATTTTGTTATCTGTGAGCCATCTGTACCTATACCATATAGTTTCATCTAGAAAACATTCATTTCAGCCTTTACTGTGTTATTTACACGCAAGATTATGTTAATCATCATGAACATTTTACAAAAGCAGTATCGTATCGATTTTAGAGTTAAGAAAACTGAGGCTGAATCTGCCTGTGAATCTTACCTATCTGACTCAAAGTTCATTTTACTGTCATAGCCTTCATAATAGTATTTCCCCAGGAATGTTCCTCATAGGATGAAGTGTGAGACAAAAGCAATCTATGGTCACATTGAGGCCACAGTGACCACCAAAGGGTTCTGGAAGAATCATAATGCACTTAGGATATTAAAGTTTTTATGAAGTTCTGAAAAAAAGCAATTCATTTCATTTTAAGTAGTTCACAAACTTTAGTTGACTGTCAGTGATTTAAAAAAAAAACAAAAAACACTTAGCATTTCAGGACATACTTTGGGAAACTTTGTCTTAGGGTATATGGGGAAATCCTTATTAATCAGAACTCAACTCACCTGGAATCCAAGAAATATAAACCTTATTATATACTCTCAAGTCAATGTTTGTCAGAGTGAGGGTAATGACTCATTAGGTTACAGAATGAATGAAGTGGATCCTGACCAGTATTTGGGAAAATAAACCCCAAACAGGACACGTTTCTTTCTGTGGTTGTGGCCAAAAATGTCTAAAGCCACTGGTTTCATGAAAGCAAATTATTATGTCAGAAAATACAGTGATAACAAATGTCTGAACTTTGTAAGATTAACACAAAAAGGACTATTGTAATGTCATAGCTAAATTACTTAGAATTGGAGAATGTCATAGGGAAAAACCAAAATAGAGTTTTACTGACTTGTCAAGGTCAGAGAGGTGTTAGTTGGGTCTAGAATCCAGGTGTTCTGATTTGTACTCTAACATTCTTTTACTTGTCAGTGTAAATTGATATAATGTTTATTTACAGAGCATGGATATTATTTATTTAATGAATAAGTAAACTAAGCACAAAATCAGCCAGCTACTCTTGGATATATAGTCAATGACAGGTTGCAAAAGTGCTGAAGGCTTTAATTAAAGGAAAAAAGTAGCTTAAAGATACTTCAGTGCTGGAATCTAATTATAATTACAACTAATAACTAATTAACATAATATTCCTTGTTACTAGGTGGGGCCGGCCACTCAGTTATCTGGTTTCTCATTGGTATGTGTAAGTGTCCTATATATATATGATTTTGACAAAACAGAAAACACATCAGGGAACACAAAACCTTGCTTTGGGAAGTCCAGATGTAATCCTTAAATAATAAATCCGAGTATAGGAAACCCTCCAAACTCACATTTTAAAAAAGGAACTATGACTTAATGGAAGTATCCCTTAGCAAAACAAATTTCAGTTTCTACATGTTTTATTTCAGGTAGGCTCCTGCAAGACTCTCTGCAGTTGAAGTCACCAAGCTAATAGTTTAATTTGTGCCTAATCATTCCTCTTTCATGGTCTGTTTTTGGAAAGGAGTGTTTGTTAGAAGCTGGTCACTGGAGGTCAGAGATATGTACGGTCGGTCCTTTTCCATCCCTCTGCTCCCTGGAAAGCACCCTCAGGAGTCCACCCCAAGAGAGTGGACCTGGGTTTGCATTCCAGCAAACTCATCTCCGGTCGGTCTCTTGAGCCCAGGTTGGTGTGATCTACTCCCTGGAAGTGCTGGGCCCCAGGGGGCAGAAATCATCTGATAACTTAATCTTGGGGAGAGAAAGAGACCCTGAGGCCTGTGTACTCTAGTGATAAACAGGAGCAGGCAGTGAGTCAAGGAAGAGACATAGTGTCTTTTGAAATTAATATAAACGAATACAGCATAAACAAGAA
The DNA here is from genome assembly GCA_007922815.1 of Macrotus californicus. Taxonomy (NCBI): domain Eukaryota; kingdom Metazoa; phylum Chordata; class Mammalia; order Chiroptera; family Phyllostomidae; genus Macrotus; species Macrotus californicus. The sequence goes on along the minus strand of VMDR010018039.1, from coordinate 13,548 downwards.
TTTAAAGGGGGCAGGGACCACCCCCACCAAATAAGGGACACGACTGGCGTCTGGAGGGGAGATAACCAAGCCCCGAAGACCTGGAAGTTCCAGGGGTGCCCTCCGGTGGAACTAATTATTCTGGAGGAGGTGAATGTTATAAAGCCCAGGACTTGTCCTTGGACCCTTCCTCTTCTATAATTAACCCAACGCCTGTCCTACCAGTCGGGACCCATTGCTGCCCCGGACCTCCACCTCCCCTCGCCCATCTCGCGGGGACGGTGAGGATCCGGGGTGGTGGGTCGCGCACGGACCACCCAAGCCCCGGCGCGGCTTCCAACCCCGACCTCGCCCGCGGCCGCCCGCCCGCGCGGTCCCTTCTCTCCTCCCCGTCCTCCTGCGAGGGCCGCCGCGGGCGCAGGCAGGGGGCGCGGGCCCCGGCCCCGCGTGACGTGGGCGCCTCCGCGGGAGGAGCCGCCCGGGGGGCTCTGGCCTCCTTATTAGCGCCCTGCGGGTCGCCCGCCGCGAGCAGACGACCGCTTCGCCAGCCACCGCAGCCGGCGTGCGGCCCACTCCGCCCGCCTGCTCCGCCCGCCGCCGCCTCCTCCCCTCCGGCTCCTCCCGCCCCACCTCTGTGCGCGGCGCAGTCGCCCTCTCCCTGCCTCTTTCTCCCGCTCCCGCTCGCTCGTCTGTCTCGCTAATACTTCCCCCTGCCGTACTCCAGGGGACCCAAGCATTCTCCGCGCTAACCTTAGGGACCAATGGTGCTCGAAAAGCCTAGAAAAAGCCGCTCTGGGCAGAGATAGTGGAAGCCCCAGTCCCTCCCCCTCTCCCGGCTCAGCCCGTGCCGGGCTCGCAGCACCTTCTCGCTCCTGCTCGCTCCGTTTGGGGGGACGGGGTGAGAAGGTGAAGTGGAAAGAACTGCAGAGCAGAGGGGGCCAGTCTCAGAGCTCAGATTTCATTTTCATTGAAGCAAAGCACAGAAGATCCGTTTTTTTTTAATTCTGCATTTTTTCTTTTTAATTTTTTTAAAAGAAACTTATTTTGGGGGGGTGTGCTCTGGGCACTTGCTTTGCCCAGTAGTTGAAAAGTGAACTCGACTCGTGATGGTTCTCCTGTCACTTTGGTTGATAGCAGCCGCTCTGGTACAGGTTAGGACTTCAGCTGATGGACAAGTAAGTGGAAAATAATAATAAAAAACTCAAACCCAACCTTTTCCCGAAAAAGTTCCTCCCCTCTTTCCCCTCCTCTCTTCCCTCCTCCCCCTCCCACCCTTCCCCGTTATCTTGTGCGTTCAGGAACGAAGTTTTGAGGGCTGGGCGCAGCGCGCGGGGCTTTTTGGGGTGGGGGGTTGAATTGCACGAGAGGTTTTGACTTGCTCTCCGGGAGCCCCGGCTGGGCACACCTAGGGCCCCACCACTTTGCGGCATTCGTAATAATTCCTGGTGACAAACTGCAGCCCATTCGCATCCTCGCCGGCCCATCTGGGCTTCCCCTTTCCGGAGGGCAGTCTGGGCGCTTGAATGAAGTTCTGGACGTGGGACCGGGATCCCAGGGCTCTGGTCGCTGCGGCCGGAGTCGGCTTCGCGGGGCTTTTCTCTACTCACTGACTCACAGCTTTTTCGGGCAGCCGGAGGCGGGGGTTTCAGGAAGTCCTTGGGTCGGACAGGGAGCGATCCAGTAGACACGTGTCCTGGGAGGGCTGCGGCGGGGCTGAGGTTTGACAGTTGGGGAGGGGGCTGGGGACGTTTCCTGCCCAGCATTTTCCTGGGCACAGGCTGGAGGCGCCGGCAGCTTTTTTCCCCTCCCCCTCCGCGCAGCTCCTCCTCTTTAAAGCAGAGTGCAGCTCTGTTTCTTTTTGGCCCAGCCCCCACCCCTCGGAGACTCAAGGTGAAGCCCGATGCTCTCAGAAGAGTCCTTCAGTAGGCTGAGCTGCAGGAGCCCAGCCATTTGTAGTAATTCACATCAGCACAGGGCTGGTGGGGCTTTGGGTATAGAATGCGTCTGTGAGTGTTTGTAGCTTCTCCGGTCTGCCTGGTCTGAACATAGGGTAAAAAGTATAGAATTGTCTATTCTTGACTTCAATTTTGATAAGTCAGCCCCTCCCCCCGCCTTTAAGGCTTCTTTTCGCACGTGTAATATATACACTGTTTTCTGATCCTGACCGAGTATCTAGAGTTTTCAGAAAAAATATTGAGTACCAGTATTTAATTTTGCTAACTTCATAAATGTTTAGTTAAAATAAAAATGGGCAAACAATTCCCTGCTCTGAATTGTTACTGAATTGGCACTTGCTCACCGTGCAAGAACCTTCACCCAGGTGCAGTCTTTAAAAGGCACCAATCCCAGTCTCCAGCATCTCCTGATTAGCTAGCTCCTGAAAAGCATTAACGGTAGAAATAAAACACACAGGGTGATAAGATGAAACCCAGTAACTGTTTCTTTTTCTTTCTTTCCCCCCACCTTTCCAGGCTGGTAATGAAGAAATGGTGCAAATAGGTAAGACTTGTTCTCAGATGTCACTCTTATCTTCGCAGAAAGTAGGAAATGAAGTAAGCTAAGCAAAATATTGTTTCTGAAGTTTCTCCTATGGTTAAAAAAATTAATTTGTAGCCCTGGCTGGTGTGGTTCAGTGGGTTGAGTGCCAGCCTGTGAACCAAAGGGTCACTGGTTCGACTCCCAGTCAGGGTACATGCCTGGGTTGCAGGCCAGGTCCCCAGTAGGGGGCACTTGAGAGGCAACCATACATTGATGTTAAAAAAATTGATTCGTAGTCTAGGAACATTTTTGTTCTTCTCTTTCTGAAGGAGAATCCCACGTTCCTCAGGCTGCATTAGAGTAAAAAGTCTCCTGCAGCTGGACTTTTCAAGGATCATTTTATTACTGTCTTTGGACAAGCCACTGGTAGGTTCTTGGAGGGCAATGTAGGGCTGGAAGGAGACATGGAGATAAATAAAATCAGATCAACCTGTGTAGCCTTAGGAGAAGCACAGCTGATTAGAGCACAAGACAAAGTGTAAGAATGCTACAAAGAAGGGAAAAATGAAGTACAGAGGCTGGAAATTTTTCCCTTAAAAAGTATCCAGCTTTGAATAAAACCTCTGATGAATTCCCTTATTCCATCTACTTTAAAATGATTACCTATTGATGTGCAAAGTACTGTTAGACCTTTTGCAAATAACATAAAAAACCTCAGTATTACCTGACAATGTGATTATGATTCCCATTTTATGGGTGAGGAGACTGAGGCTCAGAGGGTATGAGTGACTTGTAACAGGTTGCTCCAAAGTCTGTTTTTTGGACCTGTTTATAAAAATATATTTGTTCTGAATTCAGAGAGTGAAAGTCATCTGGCAAGGAGCCATGCTCCATTCAAAGCCTTTTTACACACATTTAACTTGGGTTACTGTAAGAGATAATTTTTCTTTTTGGCAGAGTATTAGTCTGTGTAAATTCTGTATTTGTCAAGTGATATTGTAAAGTCATCCTTCAGACGAAAAGTTTTTATTGCTGCGAACATAGTTACAAGTCATTGCCCATGTACTATGCACCAGGCAGTGTTGATTGCTTTTTGTGCGTTATGTCATCTAATTCTTGCAACCAAACTGTAAATTATGGACACTATTTTGCCCATTTTAGACTTAAAGAAAATGAAATTTGACAGGCTACATAGTTATCTGCCATAGTGCATTGTGGAGAGCTGGGGAGGGGGGCAGTTTAGGAATTCCGTACTTGTAAACTAATGGGGGGACCCCAAGATCCAGCTCCAGATTAGCGGCGTATCAGCCTCCCTACTCACTGTTTAGCATTGTTGGAACACTTCCCCCAGCTTGTCCCTTCATGGTAAGAGTAGCACAGAGGGGGAGAGAGAGGTTGAGAACTGCATTCGAAATACAGTGTCTATAAAGAGACATTTGTCGTTTGTACTTGATAGCACTGAGCCATCAATATATATCTCTTTCAAGAAGGATTTTTTTTTTTACTAATTCTCAAACTAGTAGGGAAAAGAAAGCTGTTTTACTTTTAGTGCTTAAACATTGTTACTGAAACATCCCAACTTTTCAATATGTAGATGAAAAAACTCTTTTAAGATAATCCATTCTACTGAAGGAAAAAGTAAAACTATTGCTTTGATTAAAGTTTCAGATAGAATCATCATGCTGTCTTGTAAGATACCTAGGTTAGACTTTGGTCCAGTGCTTTTGTTACTACAAATTTCCTCGGCAGCCCTTTTCTGCGGGGAAGAAAGTAATACAGGTATGCTTAAATGTGGTAGGAGGGAGGTGAGTCACAGTATGAAGGAGGGGAGGACCAGGGCACTCTCAGGTTGTTTTGCTGGAGATTTACTTGCTCCCAAGTTCCTGGGCTTGTTGAGATTTCTCTCCTTTATTAATACCATTTTAATTTAGCATTTTCGGGTGGAGTGAAGAGGAAAAAATAAAGGCAAAAATAGATTTTGACTCAAGTCTTGTGATACCAAAAGTGTAGGATTTGAAAGTATATCTTTAAAAAGTGTAATGTACCATAATGAGGCTTCTCACCCCTGTCCCCACGTGTAAAGGATTTGCTAATTGGGGGATCTGGTAAGAAGCACTCCTCTAACATAATTAACTTTCTATCCAATAATCGATTTTAAAGTTATCTTATAAAACTGCCCAGAGATTCTATTTGATCAATTATATAATTAGGAAAGACTAATAAGTTTTATAGAATTAATCAATTTATATTTGTTGCTAGAGAAAATTCCATGGCTCTGAATAATTTCTGGGTAATATAATGTCTCAGGAAGAGAGCAATATAAGTTAGTGACAAGGCATAAATTATTAGGAAGCTAAATTTTAAAACGACTTTCTATTGACATATAATATGCATGCAGGAGAGTGCACATAAGTTTATACCTTGCTGATTCGTCACGAAGGGGACCCTCCCGTGTACCTGGCCCAATTCGGAGAACATTACTAGTGCTTGTGCCACTGTCCCCTCATGAAGGGTAACTACTCTCTTGACTTCCAACAGAATCAATTGATTTTGCCAGGTTTTATTGTGTGTGCTTTTTATAAATGGAGTCCTACAATATGTGCTCTTTAGTATCTGGCTTAGGAAACCAATTTTTAAAAATACATATTTGATATGCTTCTATAGACTAGAAAGGCTTTTATTTATTAGGTTGGCCCAAAAGTTCCATACAATGACTCTAGTAGCACTTAGTTGCCTTAAACTTCATTTAAAACACTTTTGTTAGATTCTATTGTGACAGCTGTCACATCAGTGTGCTTTAAAAAACACACATCAAAATTGGTGAGTTTTTGTGCAGCCACTTTAATATTGAATGTAGAAGAAAATACGCAACACTTTTGGTATATTATGCTTTGTTACTTCAAGAAAGGTGAAAATGCAACTGAAATGCAAAAAAAGATTTGTGCCGTGTATGGAGAAGGTGCTATAACTGATTAAATGTGTCGAAAGGAGTTTGCCAAGTTTCTTGGTACTATTGACATTGTGGCTAAATACTCCTTTGCTGTGGGGCTGTCTTATGCACTGGAAGATGTTTAGCAGCAGCCCTGGCCTCTACCCACTAGAAACCAATAGCAGGAGACAGCAGACATACTCAAAATATCCAAATCAATAAAGTTATTGGTGAAAATGAAAAATGTGTCTTTTATTTTACAGAAAAAGCTAAATGGACTTTTTGGCTAACCCAAAAGGTAGAAAGAAGGCAGTTTGTTATGGGGGCAGGAAAGAATATGTGTAGACATATCAGCTATACAATGTGTTATAGGGGTATTGCTTCTTTCCTTCTCTAGCTACCCCATGGGAAAATGCCCTCTATTTATGTAGGCAAGTATGAGTCACCCTAGAGAAAATTGTCAAATAGGTTTTGAACTGTGACCTAGTTCTCTCCTCCTTTATCAATCAGGGAAGAGACATCTACCTACTTATTTATACCCATATATACTTATATACACACATACATAAGCACTTACATGCACGTATGAATGTATATGCACTGGGTATATATGTGTAGGTGTGCTCCATGAGGTTATCAACACACTTTTATGGCATATCAGTTAGTTCTTTCACTTCTGACTCAGAGTATGGCCTTGGTAGGAGGCCTAGGGTAATTGTAAGCAGCTGGCTGGCTGCCATGGTTGGGTACGGAGGCTTGCTCTGTGACACATGTGGCTTAGAAAATAATCATAGTTCTGTAGAAATTGGAGCATCTGAAAAAGAATTCTCTGAGTCAGTTTATTTCATAGGGGACCATTTTGAGCTTGCCTGAGCATCGTTAGAGGAAAAATCATCGTGAGCCTTTCGTGTCAAGCTATCTTTCTTCCATCACCCCTTCTCTTGGAATTGGGGTGTAGTCATCTTTCTGTGCCTATTGCTGCTTCCCAGCTTCAAATTCAATTGCATTTCATTCTTAACAAAATAAAGTTGCTCATCTTATTCTCTCAAATATACAGTTTACTGAGAAATAGTTTAGTAATTTGCAGATCTTTATTTAGTTTTCAGGGATTAGTGTGAGTCACTTCACCTAATCCTTGACATATAGTAAGCATTTCCTCCACTGCAGTCCTCATGAGAGCAAAGACTTTGTCTTGATGACTGCTGTATCCCTAGTAAAACAGGGCTTGGTACCTTGTGGGTGCTCAAATATTTTTTTAAAGATTTTATTTATTTATTTTTAGAGAGAGAAAAGGAGGGAGGAGGAGAGAGAAACATCAATGTGTGGTTGCCTCTTGAGCACCCCCTACTGGGGACCTGGCCTGCAACCCAGGCATGTGCCCTCACTGGGAATTGAACTGGTGACCCTTTGTTTCTCAGGCTGGCACTCAGTCCACTGAGCCACATCAGCCAGGGCATCAGATATTTTTTATTCAATGAATAAATCTAGCAAGCAAGGTATTGTCACATTGGGATTTATGTGTATTCTGAATTTCTTTAAATGCTCTTCTGTGTCACTCTCCAGGTTTAACTGGTCCACAAGAAAACAAGGATGGTGACAGTGGCTATACAATTAGTTATTCACGGTTGTCAGTACTTCTTGTGACTGCTTTTTTCACTTCACAAAGCTCAGGGACCTAGGCATATTGGTTTTCATGCACTTTCATTTTTTGTACTTCGTAAGTATTTGGCAATTTGAGTTGAATTATATGCAAGTTTTGAATGCCCACTAATTTCACACTGACATCTGCTTGGGATCATTTACCCTGTTGCTGGCATTAGGGGAAATAAAATTAGCTAAGATTTAAATCTATCAGCCCAGTTTGTTAGCAGCAGTGCTTAAAGGGTATGGTTTAAAGAAGAGTTAAACAAATCCTCTGTAAAATTTAGAATTTTAACTACCCAAGCCATGGTTCTTCCTTGTAACTAAAGATTGTGCACTTACCTGGCTTAGCTCCCACCTCTCCATTGAGCAGCATAATGGTTAATGTCTCTGCTGTAAGCTTCTTAGATGAAGATGTTATTACATTTAGCATGTTACCTATCACCAGTAACTTATTATTGCTATTTATCTGAAGTATTTCTTCCACATACTTTCAGTGTTTGCCCTTGTCATTTAACCAAATAATGATATTGCTCATATTAATGTTAAGAAATCTTCAAGGTCACTTCTGCTTCCAGGATGATTATCTGTAAATATTCTTTGCTTGTGGGTAGCCAACCCCATATTACCTTGGAAATCCATTAGGGACGGTTCCAAATTATCTGGTAAAATCCTGCATGACTTCAACGTGAAGACTTTGGTTATGTCACTTGGACTGGATATACAGACAGTGACAACTGAGATCTAATGCTTCCTCAAACAGGATTGCCAGTACCGAGATTTCAGGGACCCTTTCTCTAGCTTTCCTCTCCTAGAGATCAGCTTTTACTCCTAAGCTGTACAATTTCTATTTTTATAAATTGTTGAATTATTCTCTTAATTAATGAGTTTTTGCTCTGATTATAGAAGTTTTACATGTGCCTATTATAATCATCTTTAATTTTTCTGTGTTTCCAAGATTTTTGACAATCTTCCCAAATACGAAACTATTGTTGTTGCTTAGCGTATCATTCAGTCTTTCTTTACTACACAGATTGTGTGTTTTTGTATGTCTGTTTTTGTTTTGTTTCATATTTTGATATAATTTTCCCTGTCATTAAAAACTCCTTATAAACATCATTTTAATCCCATCACACTAGAAACTTTGATTTATGTGATCATTTTCCTAATGCCATTTGTTTTCTCACAACAATGAAAGTTGCTGCACTCTGTTGTCTGCAGGTCCTTACCTGCTCTTCAAATGACTGCTTAGGAGAGAGACCTAGAAGTTGGTGACTGAGCAAAACCAAGTTAACATGATACATTTTAATAAGTGGCTTTAAAAACGTTTGTATGATCTGAACTCCCACTAGCAATATATGAGCATGTTGTTTTAAAAAATGTTAATTCTGCATTAGTGTTGTCTCTATTCTCCTTGAAATTTGAATATGATTTTTAAATATTTGGTTATACAATCTCTGAAAGAGGAACTGAATTAATTATTTTTCTAGTTATCTAGTACCCAAAAGGATGGACAATTATATTATTAAAATGTTTTGTGATTTCATTTGTACTGTGAGGAGATTCATTACATCATAGGATAGAATTTGAGACTTCTATATTCTTTAGAATGGATAATAATGTGTGGGAAGAGTTTCCGAGCTTTGAAATCTCTGTTCCCACGTGTAATTGATTCATCCTAATTTTCCAAATACGTTTACATGACTTTGCTGACTAACTGTAAATCCCTAGGAAAGATTTTGTGGTAAAATGTCAGTCTCCTGTTTATAAAAATGATTGCCACAAATTCAGCATGATGAACCTTTATGGAATTTGCAACAAATCGTGAGCAGCATGCAACAGTGTATCTCATTCTTGAAGTGACTGATAAATCATAAATAATACTTAGGAAACTTTGTAGAAAGTAAATAGGATTAAATCTATAAATCTCCAAATACTATAGTCTTAGATATTAAATCACATTTCCTATAATTTTCTTCATATATAGTACATATATTTTTATATGCACACATGCAAACAAATAAAAGGAATGATTGAAATTATTATCCATATGATTTGAATTCTCTTTTTTTATGTGTAAAAACTTCTCTCTTTTATGTGTAGAGTCCATTCCTTGATCTTCACTGAACACGGTATATCCAGTAGAGTACCTATTAGTATTCATCGCCTTCCCCCCCTTAGATAGTCAAGGGCACAGACTGTTCACCATATGGTTTAAAACCCTGGCTCCACCACTGTCTAGCTGATGACTTTAATCTCCGAAAGCATCACTTTCTTGTGTGTAACACAAACATACTACTACTGCTTACTTTGCACAATGGTAAAGGACTTATACAATTCTGGCACATGGTAAGCAAACTAGAATAACAGTATTAGTAGTATGTCTTAGTATTGTGCTTTTTAAAAAACACTTTTACTCAGGGAGTGCCATTTCATTCTAATCCCTGCATTTTTGACAGGTTTACCTGACACCATGAATTTCCAGGGACTTTCGTTTTCTGTGCCGTGGACTTGTGAACTATCCAACCACTCAGCTCACCATGTGATAGCTCTTTGAGAGTTCTGTTTTCATGTGTTATCTTTCTGTTGATAATGAGGTGTTGCTTAGTTCATGGGACTGTTGTAGTACAGAAAGAGACGTGAGTAAGGAGTGGTGCAAAAGCAGCTATTCCATGTAATTCCACCTTAACTATATTGTGTGTATACCAGACACAGTTCTTTCTCTTCTTTTCATCTTATTTGTTAAAATTTCTTCTTTCTGTTTCATTGAGAGAGAATTCTTATATTAATTGTGACTCCTTTGAATGAGAGAAACAGGAACCAAGTTGACACTGGCTAGGAAAACAAAATTGGTCAGGTGATCAAAGTCAGGTATAGCTGGGTCTGAGAACTCAGAATGATGTCAGGAATCAATCTCTCCCTTAATCTTTGAACTAACTTCCTTCCTTCCTTCCTTCCTTCCTTCCTTCCTTCCTTCCTTCCTTCCTTCCTTCCTTCCTTCCTCATTTTCCCTCTATGTTCACCTTCTGTCTCTATTACGGTTAGATGGCCATGTCTATAACACCCCCCACCAGGTGCTGACAAAGTAGTGGCAGATATTATCATCAGCATCTCTAGACTATCATTCTACCTTTCACCCCACTAGATAGAACCCTTATTTTTTGACAGCTCTAGGAATGTTCCTGGTAGGGCTTTTATTGGCTACCTAGCTTGAGTCATAAGCTTATTCTTGAACCATTCACTGTGGTCAGGGATGCAGTGTTCTGATTGGCCTCAGTCGAGATATTCTGCCCTTGACTTAGAGGGACTATGTGGAGTGTGGGATGGTTAACCTGAGGGAAAATCGGCATGGGGTGTGAGAAGGCTGCTGGGGAGGCACGCAGTGCAACAGTGCCACAGATGTGAGGCCTTCCCAGCACACTGCATGGGAACTGGTGGCTGCCATAGACAGAATAAGGGCTCCAAAGACGTCCACTTCTGAATCCCCACAACCTGTGAATGTTATGTTACATGGCAAGGAGGAATTAACTCTGCAAAGGAATTAAGGTTACCGATCAGTTGACCTTAAAAATAGAGAGATTATCCTGGATTACCCAGGGGTAGTCCTTATAAATGGAAGAGGTAGATGAAAGAAAGATGGCAACATAAGAAAGACGTTGTGGATGTTGCTGGTCTTGAAGATGGGGGAAGGGAACCATGAGCTAGGAAATGCAGGCAGCCTCTGGCAGTTGAAAAAAAGCAAGCAAACGGGTTATTACTAGAGCTTTTAGAAGAAATGCAGCCCTGCTGACACCTTGATCTTAGCCCTGTGTGACTAATTTCCTACTTTTGACCTTTAGAACGGTGGCATAACAAATTTATGTTGTTTTAAGTCACCAAGTTTGTGACAATTTGTTACAGCAGCGATGGGAAACTAATCCAGTGGCCTTGTGGACTGTCCCAGTTTCTTATACTTTTGTTAAACCATGAGTCAGAGTGTTTTAGATTTGGAAAATATAATTACCGCAAGTAATGTTTCAGTGAAAGTCTTTAAAAATGCTATCCGCATTTCTTATCTGTCATATTTTCCCCAGCCTTTGGCCCTGGAGACAAATGCTGATTTTCCTGGCTTTAAATTCTGGACTCAAATTAGCCTTTAAAAGTATTATATATCAACCAATTGTAAGATGTATGAGAAGTATTAATTTTTAGAATGCCTAATATAGCTCTCGAGTCTGCAAGATGATAAATCCAGCCAGTAGAAGTGCTTCTTTAAAAACTAAGATTGGAATGTTAAAAGTTTGGCATTTGGGCCTCACTTAAAAAAATAATTCTCTTCTACTTGTTATCCTATTATTGATTATTTGACTATCTTTAGAAGTAGCAAAAAAGAAAAATACTTGTGGTTTTTTAAAACTAATATTTTTCTTCAGGCTTTTAAAAAGTTTCTTGAAAGATCTTCTCTTACCTGATTTCATTTTCTGGAACAGTAAAGAATGAGCTGTTCTTTCCTAAACGACTCTCTTGAACATAAACATTGTGCAATTGCAACAGTTGTTTACAAAAAACCCAGATTACAAAAATGAGAAGAATTTTTAAGTGTATAACTCTTTGTTCTTTCTTTTTAAAAATTTTATTAATATGTATTTAATTTTGAAGATTTTGTTGTTGCTCAGTTACAGTTGTCTCCATTTTCCCCTCGTTGCTCTCCCCTGCCCTGCCCACCAGAATAATCCTCAAAACACCTTTTTGGTTTTTTCCTCAAATAGGTTGATAAAAACTCTTTGACTTTGAAAATGGGTTTGCAACTAAAAAAAAAAAAAAAACATCAAAGAGTTTCTCGACCTAGAGGAGATGAAGTGAGGACAAAGAATCTGGCTGTATTCAAAAGTTCAGCACGTGTCACAATTAATTTTTAATTGCCTTTGAGAGAAGATGTGCCCCCTTCTCTGTTGGTGTTTACGGCCTTGGTGAGCCCTTTGGCATGTGGTGCCCTTTCTGAGGTCCGCTCTCACCCTGCTCACATCTTTCCTGGAGCAGCTGGCTCCTGTCATTTCTGATGAAAGTCATTCTCTTTCCTTTGGCTCGGGATTTGGAAATGTTGTTGCTGGAGCTACTTCTTTAGCAGATCTTGAAAATGCTTATTTGATTTTATTCTTGTGGCCAGATTGTTGCATACTGAGAATTTATACCTGATAAAGGAAATTGCCTGTGTGAACTGCCTTTTCATAATAGAGCAATCAGCCAATTCTTGGGAGGGAATCCCAGTCTCGGGTTGGGTAATGGAGCATGGGTTGTGACAGCCAGCCTGGACTTGAGACCCTGTGTTGACATGCAGTCTCTTCTAACTGCATCAGAAACGTGAGGCGGGGTTGGGGATACAGAGGGGGACGGAGGCCTGAGGGGTATTGGGATGGAAGGAATCTGAAACTGACTTCATGCTTCTGTAGCTCTAACTAGAGGATGATGATCATGATGGTGGTGATAACATCAACTAATTTTTCATTTTTTGAAATGTTACTAGGCAAGCTCTGTATGAGACCTCATTTGATTCCTGTTATTATCCCTATTTTACAGATGACTTCTCTGAGCCTTACTTTTCATATCTTGCTTGCAGGATACCAAAGAGTGTATCAGTTTGAAACCAACCAGAATTCAAACACAGTGCTTTCTGACTCCAGACTTTTAGTGCTCAACCATCCTACCTTACTCCCTTCCTTGCCTAGGATGAAAGCCACATTGCAGCAATCACAGTATCCCAACAATCTGTGTGCCTGGGGTGGCTTTGGAATTATTTAGATCAGCTAAAAATTGCTGTTAAATACGGGAGCTTTGTACTGCAGTCACTCCAGGTCCTCGCGGTCTTGATTGTACTACTGAACACTTTTGTTCTCTGAACTGTTCTGTAGTGTGGTCTTCGAAATGTGCTGGGGACATCTAGTATCTCTCGGAGATAGTTGTGTATCATTCTACAACATACTTAGAAAGATACCAAACTTCCTGTCTTCAGCTGTAAGCATATGTGCCTGAATGTGAAGGAGTTAGGAGGATCCCAGAGCATGGACCACAGTGTCATTTTGTGAGAGCCCTCCCTCCCAAGAATTCCCACTTCCAAAAATAATCATTGATTTTGTTTTTCCCTAAAGGCCAATGTACACTGGGAACATTTAAACACAGTAAAGATACCACATGTCTGTCCCAAAGAGCATAAAATTCTCTCTAAGGACAAGACATAAGCATGTAATTTTCCTCTACAGAGATTTTTATAACTTTCATACAGACAGTGTTCGACAGTGAGAATAAGGAGGTTTAGACCAGGAGGGCTGTATTCTGGACGTGTTAGCAGGAAAGATTTTTTGGAAAAGATGGGGCTTGAAATAAACCGGAGGGGATGGGTTGAACTTGCACAGATAAAGAAAAAGCAGCAGTTCTTTTACCCTGAGTGGTCAAGTGGAGCAGGGCTATGAAGGCGGATTAGAATGTTTTGATAGGCTAATAGCTAGATGGTATTGAGAAGGAATTAGGGATAGAGTGCAGAGGGC
>VMDR010018038.1:0-19540 GCA_007922815.1 Macrotus californicus | reverse complement strand
CTCTCCCCATCTATTTTATGCCTACCAGTTATGCTTCTTATTCCCTGTACCTTTTCCGCCCCCTTCCTCCCCACCCACTCACCACTGAAAACGAGGCCTCCATGTGATGTCCATTTCTCTGATTCTGTTCCTGTTCTAGTTGTTTGCTTAGTTTTGGTTTTCATTGTTTTTCTGTTTTTAGGTTCATTTGTTGATAGCTGTGAGTTCGTTGTCATTTTACTGTTCATAGTTTACCTTCTTCAATTTCTTAGATAAGTCCCTTTAACATTTCATATAAGGGCTGGGTGATGATGAACTCCTTTAACTTGACCTTATGTGGGAAGCACTTTATCTGCCCTAACATTCTAAATGATAGCTTTGCTGGATAGAGTAATCTTGGATGTAGGTCCTTGCCTTTCGGACTTGGAATACTTCTTTCCAGCCCCTTCTTGACTTCAGGATTTCTTTAGAGAAATCACCTGACGGTCTAATGGGAACTCCTTTATAGGTAACTCTTTCCTTTCCTCTTGCCGCTTTTAAGATTCTCTGTTTTTAATCTTGGGTAACTTAATGATGATGTGCCTTAGTGTGTTCCTCTTTGGGTCCAACTTCTTTGGGACTCTCTAGGCTTCCTGGACTTCCTGGAAGTCTGTTTCCTTTGCCAGATATGGAAAATTTTCCTTCATTATTTGTTCGAATAAGTTGTCAATTTCTTGCTCTTGTTCTTCTCCTTCTGGCACCCCTATAATTCGGATGTTGGAATGCTTAAAGTTGTTCCAGAGGTTCCTAAGCCTCTCCTCGTTTTTTTTTTTTTTGAATTCTTGTTTCTTCATTGTGTTCCAGTTGGATGTTTATTTCTTCCTTTTGTTCCAAATCGTTGATTTGAGTCCTGGTTTCCTTCCTGTCACTGTTGGTTCCCTGAATATTCTGCTTTATTCCACTTGGATATCCTTCATTTGTTCTTTCATTTTGCGATCAAGCTTAATCAGTTCTGTAAACATTTTGATTACCCGGGCTTTGAACGTTGCATCAGATAGGTTGGCTATCTCCTCATTGCTTGGTTCTCTTTCTGGAGTTTTGCTCTCTTCTTTCATTTGGGCCCTATTTCTTTGTCTTGGCACACCAGTTAAGTTGTAAGGGGCAGGGCCTTAGGTGTTTACCAGGGCAGGGCAACTCTCCTTGCTGCACTGCGGTGCTGCCTGTGGGGGAGTGGCCAGAGAGGGAACAGCGCAGCTCACCTGCTTGGCTCTAGCCCCACTTTCCAATGGACTCTCGTGTGAGGCTGGGAGTTTCCCCCACCATGGCAACCCCAGCGGTAGTCCAGTCAGCTCTGAGTCTCAGCTTCCCATTCAGTCAGTCCCACCCGCATGGTCCGCTGCCTTGCCTTGGCTTCTCTTAGCTAGCCCCACCTGGTGGCTGGTCCACCACCTCGCAGCGGGTCCTTTCACCCAGTCCAGCCTGCTCGGTCCAACGCCTTGCCTCAGGTTCTCTCCGTCGGCCTGTCTTACCAGTCTGGTTGGTCTGGTTGACTGTTTCTTTAATTCCTTGGTTGTTAGAGTTCCATGCAGTTTGATATTCTGGCACTTCTGGTTGTTTATTTATTTTAGATTAGTTGTTATCCTCCTTTTGGTTGTGCGAGGAAATGAAGGGTTTCTACTTCTACCTATGCCTCCATCTTGTCCAGAACTCCACCTGGTATCTTTTTCTTACCTATAAATGGGCCAGTTAGGCCTGGACTTTGAACATGCTGGATCTATCCCTTACTAGCTGTATAATCTTAAACAAAATACTCAGTGAACTTGTTTTCTCATTTGCCTTGCATAGTTTTTATGAGAATAATATATACAAATAACTAGAATATAGTAGATACTGATAAATGCTAACACTGTAGCTGAAGTTTCAAATACTTCACTTGTAAATCTAGGACACAATTTGAAAATTATCATCATAGATCTGTTGTGAGAAGGTATGGGCCTACAGTATGGTAGTGACCAGGGCCCTATAGAGAAACAGATCCAAGGGAAATGTCTAAGGATTAACACAGGAAAGTTAACTGACTACATATTGGGGTAGAGGAGAAATATGAGTTCATACTGATTTCACTGTTTCAAGCCTGGATAACTAGAAGAACAGATATGCTTGCTTGAGCTGCATGTTGCTTCTTAGATCTTTGGATATATAGTTTTCATGAAATTTAGAAAATAAAATTTCAATCATTAATCCTTCACACATTCTTTTTTCTGTCCTCTTTCTCTTCCCTTTCTGGAACTGTAGTCTCACAAATGTCACACTATTCAATATCGCCCCACTGTGAGGCAGTCACAGAGTTGCACTGTTTGGATCTCCCATATAGAAAAACTTGGCACTCGGCTCTAAGGAGTGTAATTAGCTGACAGCCTTTGGTTCTCAGTGTCCTCAGAATCTGCCTTGGGTTTGGAGCCAAGTCTTTGCTCTTCCTAGGCAGCCCTCGGTCTGGCCATTTCTGCCCAGAATGGAACTCCCTCTAATACACAGTCTTTAACCTAAAGTACCAATGGGGTTGGCTAACTTTATCAGTGATGCATGGTAGTCTGAGGCTCTCTATACCAACCCTCCTTTCACTCACCTTTTTTTTTCTTTCACCAGTATCAGATCTGCAGAGATTTTCTTAGTCTTACTCCCTCCCCTTTCATCTTTCCAAGGCATTACTGCCCAATAAACCTCTTACACTCCAAACTCCATCTCAGCATCTTCTCCCCAGAAAACCCAACTGACAGAGTTGGTACCAGGAGTTGTCCAAGAGAGTAGGATCTGGGGTCTTTGGGCCAGATTACTCACCAGCTGGCTGGCAATAAAGACTCTATACTATGGATATTTGAGTCATGAATTTTCCCTGGTACAAAGTGGCAACTCAATTGCTAATCTCCTGCAATGGGAGAAAAGAAAAAAGCTGAAGACCAAACTCAGGATTTAGTAGAGTTGCTGAGCTACAAAGATAATTTAATGCTAAACCAAGACAGATCTGTTATGCCAAGGTCAGAGTACTAGTTCAGAATACCTGGGACCCTATCAGAGGGATGAGTTACCTGGTGATGAATGGTGGTAAATCCATCACTGGTGGTGAATGTCACCAATTATTTGGTTTTCTATACTCCTCTGAACCCTCAGAGTCTGCAGGGATGCCCGGTCTCATTAAGAACTAGCACTCTGCCTATGTGGAAGGATACTGCAGAGGCCTCTCTCCTACAAGGCAACAGAAATTCCCTTCAGGATATGTCTCCACCCTCCATCCTGGCTGCCAGGCCACAAAAACCAGCTATGAATGCACTAGGCTTGCTGAGGCAAGAAAAGAGTAAATCCTGAAGGAGATGGAAGAATTAGGCACCATGAACTGACAGGAGTTGAGGGAGTCCCTTGGGACTAGATTTTGAGAATGCTTGAGCAAAGAAGCCAGAATATAAGACTAGATAAGGAAGAATTTATTAATTTAAGGGCAATTCTCAAGATACAGGATTAAACCCTAGCAAAAACCCTAGGAAATATGCCAACTCACTGGGTGGCCCCTGGAAGACCAGAGAAAGTGATGAACTTCACTGACTCAAGGCGGAAATGCCTAAATCACTACCGCAGATGGAGGAAAGGATTTAAAATCTCAGGGAAGAGTAGATATATTATGTAAAGGCAGAAGACACACCAGAGAATGATGTTCCAGAGGACAAGGGTGTTCACCAAGGCCATCGGAAATGCACTGCTCTGCTGGCCGGGGCTAATTGTACCTGGGGCTAATTTTCATAAATACTGGCACATTGATAGCAGCACTTAATTATCAGAAGCCAGGGGTCTCAATTATCATAACAATTGAAAAAATCTGGGGTTCAGTCAAGGGGGCTTGACTCACAGAGTTATAGAAAAGGTTAACAGAACATAGCCACCAGTGAGGCAGAATATGGGCAGCCAATAAGGGTTTAATGCACATGCACATGCACACACACACACACACACACACACACACACATCCCTCCCTGGTTCCAGTGTGTTTTTTATTCTATCAGTGGATTTAGGGAAGCCCAGTGACAATCACTACCAGTGAGTTTCTCAGCCACCTAGCAGGTCACTTTCTTCAAACCAGTTCTGGCCTGTGGCACTCTCCAGTGAGCGTTAGTGCCATCCTCCAGGCCACCAGTTTCTGCTAACTGGCTCTAGCCCACCAACGCTCAGTGAGCTTCTTTCAGGCACCCAGCCCGCAATACCCTGTAGTAGTTTCTCTGACACTCAGTGAAGCAACTTCCTATGGACCAGCAGAAGGCTGCTCACAACTTCCAGCAAGTTTCTTTACCAGCCAGCAGGCTGTCCACAGCAGACCAACTCTAGCTGACCAGTACACTCCAATGGGTTTCACAGCCACTGAATCGATTACTCCTACAGACCAGCTCAGCTCTTCACCCTCTGGTGAATTTCTTCACGACCCGCAGGCTGAACGAAACTGTGGCAGCGACAACCTCTTCAATAAGGTCTGAATCTCAGACTGGGGGGTAGGGAGCCCTATTCTAAGTACTTAGTTTCTTTCTTGTTTATTCTCTCTCAATCCTATAAATAGTAGCTAATGCCTGCATTCACCAATTCTGTATTCCTTAGCATCCAGTTTTCCCCTTCTAACAGTTAACCAATTTTTACTAGTTGATCATTTTAATGGCATTATCGAGATGTAGTTCACACAGTATAAAATCTACCCACTTACAACTGTGTAACTCAGTGGGTTTCACTTTATTTGGAGCTGCGCAACCATTACCACAATCTGTTTACAACATTCTCACTTCAAAAAAAAAAAACCCATATGCATAGCCAGACATCTCCATTCTCCACCGATGTCCATCATAGTCAAGCACTAATCTGTTCTGTACCGATAAGATTGGCATACTCTTGACATTTCATATGAATGGAATTATATAACATGTGGTCCTTTGTGACTAGCTTCTTTCATTTAGCATATTTTCAAAGTTCACCCATGGTATAGCATATCTCAGTACTCCATTTCTTTTTATTGCTGAATAATATACAGCTATAACATATTTTGTTTACGCACTTATCAGTTGATAGAGTTGTTTCCACTCTTTGGCTACTATGGATAATGCTGCTATAAAGATTTGTGTACAAATTTTTGAGTGGATGTTTTTCATTTCTTCAGATTATATATATGTAATTACTATATATATATATAATTGCTGTCATATAGTAACAATGTTTAATAATTTGAGGAATGCCCAACTGCTTCCTAAAGTGACTGCACCATTCTACATTCTGACCTACAATGTCCCAACTTCACATACTCACCAGCACTTGCTATTGTCTTTATTATACCCACCCTAAAAGATGTGAAGTGGTATTCTCATTGTGATTTTCATTTGCATTTCCTAATGATTAAGATATTAACTGTATTTCATGTGGTGACTAGCTATTTGTGTATATTCTTTGGAGAAATGTATACTCAAATCCTTTGACCATTTTTAATACTTTTTATTTTTGAATTGTAATCATTTTTATATATTGAGTACAATTCCCTCATCATATATATGATTTTAAAATATTTTCTTCCATTCTGTGGGCTCTCTTTTCACTTTCTTGAGCTCTTTAAAACACAAAAGCTTTTCATTTTAATAAATTCCAATGTTTTTGGTTTTTTTTCTGGCGCTCTTGGTGTCTTATTTAAGTTGTTCTCTAGTTCGTCACAAAGACTTACACCCATGTTTTTAACATTTTTACAGCTCTGTCTCTTAACATTTAGATCTGATTCATTTTAATTTTGATGCATTGTGTGAAGGTGTCCATGTGCACTCTTTTGCATGTGGATACCCAGTTGTCTCAGCAGTATTTGTTAAAAGACTATACTTTTCACACTGAATTGTCTTGGCATTCTGGTTTTTGAAACCAACTGATCATAAATGTGTGGGTTTATTTCTGGACTCCCAGTTCTATTCCACTGGTCCGCACAGTTCTTCTTATCTCCGTACTACACTGTCTTGATCACAGAATTGTGGCTTCAAAATGGCGAGTTAGGAGTTTTCCACCCTTATTCTTTTCAAAATTACTTTAGCTATTATGGATCCCTTGCATTTCCATATAAATTTTAGAATCATCTTGTCAATTTCTGCAAAAAGAAGTAGCTAAAAATATGACAGGAATTGCATTGAATCTATAGACCAATTTGGGGAATACTGCTTGCTCTCTTGACAAAATTAAGTCTTTTGATCCATGAACACTGGAAGTCTCTACATTTATTTAGGACTTCCTTAACTTTTTTCAACAATAATTTGTAGCTTTTGTATAAAAGTCTTACATTTCTTTTGTCAAATTTATTCCTAAGTATTTTATTCCTATAAATCTGTTATAAATGGAACTTTTCTTAACTTCATTTTAGGATTGTTCATTGCTAATATATAGAAGTAGAATTGATTTTTCTATTGATCTTGTGTTCTACACTCTTGCTGATCTCATTTATTAGTTATGAGTTTTTAGTGGATTCCTTAGGGTTTTCTACATACAGGATCATGTCATTCAAAGTTATTTTTAATTCTTTCTTTCCCATCTGAATGCTTTTTGTTTATTTGCCTAATTGCCCTGACTAGAACCACCAATACAATGTTTAAGAGAAGCAGTGAACGTGGACATCCTTCCTTGCTCCTGATGTTAAAGGAAAAGTTTTCAGTCTTTCACCTTTTAGTTTGATGTTAGCCATGGCCCTGAAATAAAAGCCCCCATTCCCGGTTAACAGGGGGAACAGAACTCATTCACAAAGAATTGTAATGATTTGTTTTGACTAGTTTTGGTAACTTCCTAGAATTGGCTCTTGCCTAACTTGAAGCTGGCCCAGAGTTAAAGCTGCTACCTAGGGGAAATTCTGAAAACACAAACAGGCAAATGATTTAGTTGCTGCCTGAAGTGACAGATAAAACTTGAGGCAAACAACAGACTAACCAAAAAGTTACATGGGAAAGGCTGGGAATGAGATGTCCAAAAGGGCTTTGCAAAGCTCCAACATATTCCTGGGCATCTAAAAGGCCACATGTATGGGAGGACCATGTGTGTGCTAAGGAAAGACTTGAGAAGGCCCTAAGCTGTCATCTCCCCTCACCCGGAGGCTGTACTAAGTATGAGGTGAGAGCAAAGGCAGAGCTGTAAAGTGCCTGGCTCAGTGCTGAAGACCCAGCACAAAAAAAGAGTACCTTGGCACACACACTGGGAGATGTTTTCTATTTGGGGTGTTTAAGCAAATCTCTAATTATTGGCTGATCATTAAGCCAAAATAACAGAGACTTTGGTGGCCACATATGACAAAGAACAGACTTAAAAAAGTTAATTTAGAAATGTTACTAACAAACAACTACAATAAGCAGCAACAACAAACCCTGGGGCAGGGAAGGAGAGAGGTAGAGTCTGATTTTCAGAGTTGCCACATAGGATACTTGAAATATCCTATTTTCAACAACAACAAATGACAAGGCACGTAAAGAAAGAAAAAATATTGCCCATATATAGTGGGGAAAAGTAATTCATAGAAACTCTGAGAAAGTCCAAGCATTGGAAATTCTAACAAAGACTTTAATTTACCTATTTTAAATATAGTCAAAGATCAAAAGGAAGCAAATCAAGTTTAAAGACCAAAAGGAAAGTAACAGAATGATGCCCCAACCAAATACAGACAATAAAGTTATGAAAAGAAACTTTTAATTCTAGAACTGTCTACATAGAGTTAAAAAGGACAATAACTGAAATGAAAAAATTCACTAGGGTAGTTCAGCAATGGATTTGATCAGTGAGAAGAAAGAATCCATGAACTTAAAAACACGTCAGCTGACACTGTCCAGTTTGAGGAACAGTAGGTGAAAAATGAACACGGGCTCAGAGACCTGTGGGACACCATCAAGCGTAACAGCATACACATAATGTGAGTCTCAGGTGGAGAGAGAAAAAAGAAAGCATCAGAAAGAGTATTCGAATAATGACCAAAAGCTCTCCAAATGTGATGAAAAATATTAATCTACCAATCCATGAAGCCCCAGAAACTCCAACTAGGATACACTCAGATGGAAGCACACATATCAAAATCAAACTGTTAAAAAACAAAGATTCCTGAAAGCAGCCAGAGAGAAGTGCTTAATTTCTCATCAGAAACCAAGGACCTCAGGATGCAGAGAGATGGCAAAGTGCTGAATGGAAAGAAAAAAAAAAAAACGCCAACCAAGATATATTCAGCAACATTATCCTTTAAAAAGGAGGAAAGACGACATTTCCTGATAACTCCCATTGCTAGCAGATCTGTGCCCCCCGCCCCTCCACACACACATACACACAAAGCTACAGTGAGTCCTTCAGAATGAAAGGACACTAGATAGTACTCAAACCCATACAAAGAATACAGAACTAATAAAGGTAAATAATACACACCAGCATAGGAAAATATAAGACAGGGTAAAAGTATTTTTTATTTGTATCTTCCCCCCTCCTAACATAAAAGTACGGAAAGCAATAATTATAAATCTATGTTGATGGGCGTGCAATTTATAAGGATATTTGTGACAGTGACATCAGGGGGAGGGAATGAGGCTACATAGGGCAAAGTTTTGTTTATTACTGAAATAATTTTGTATCAATCCAAATTAGATCAGCTCTACAACCTAATAAAAATTCTATATAACTTTTGTCTCTTTTTAGTTTGTTCAATTTAGTGTCATATTTAAGAGGGCTTTGCCTAAAAAAAGGTCACAACTATTTCCTTCTATATTTTCTTCTATAAACTTTAGTTTTTGTTTATGATCTGTTTTAACTGTTGTGTACATAGTATGAGGAATACTGTTTTTCTTCTTTTTTTCTGTCTGTGCTTTTGACTTCATAATCTCTATCAATCTCTCTGCATGTTTGCTGACTCCTCTTCCAGCTGCCACTAGAAGCCTTCTGTGGGACACAGGTGTGGAAAGCGAGATCTATCAAACAAGAGTATATTTAATCCTATACCCAGAAACACTGTATATCCCTGGTAGTGGTCGTCTTCTCTTGACAGCTTCATACTTTTATTAAATGGATCTTCTTTTATTGTTTCCCAGAGATTCTGTTAAGCATTCAAGAAAGCTAATTTTCAGTGTACTCCTTTGAACTTTCAAAATATTAAAATCTAGTCATTTGCAAATAGTAATTTGGTCTCTCTCCAAGTTTTACATTTTGCTTTCCTATCCTTTTATATTAGCATGAAATAACTGATAATAGCAGGTATCTACGTTTCACTCCTTAACTGAAAGAAGCAATTTCAATAACAACCTGAATGTAACTTCAATTTTGGTTGAAGGACTCTAAAACTACTAGAAATTAGCCCTGGCCGCTGTGGCTCAGTGGACTGCGCAGCAGCCTGTGAACCAGAGTTGCTGGTTCAATTACTAGTCAGGACACATACCTGAGTTGGGTGCCTGCAAAAGACAACCAAATGCTATTTCTCTTCCTCTCTTTCTCCTCTGTCTAAAAATAAATAAATAAAATATTTTTTAAAAATAAAAGTACTAAGAATTCTTTTAATATATCATAACCGCTTTTACTAGGAATAAGTATATTTTTGTAAGTACAAAATGATTTTTGGTATTGACCAAAATCATTTTTAAAATTGATGTTCATTATATTAACACTCTTGCTACAATATTCACTCAGAAGTTTACACTGTCATAGTGAAATTCATGTGTTTAAAGAAAGCAGAGTCTTAAATTTGGAACATTTACAAACATAAGTCCTTGGACACACAAAACTAGTCAAAAATAATTCAAAGAAAATTTTGTCAAGCATCTCTTCCAAGGTACTATTTCTCAATTGTCCAGTTATTAAGGAAAGCGTACTCGAACCAATGAACACCAAAATCAACCAAACTGGTGTTATTTTAATTCTCCATTATTGGGAAATTTTCTTGCTACTGCCATACTTCTAACTAGTGACAATGCTCTGAAAACCCCTCCACCAAGTTTTGCTAGATAAAGATTCCCAATAGTCAGTTATTTTTTTAAATTTTTATGTATTGATTTCTTAGAGAGAAAGGGAGAGAGGGAGCGCGGGAGGGACAAACATGATTGGTTGTTCCTCCTACTCATGCATTCGTTGGCTGACTCCTGTATGTGCCCTGACCAGGGATGGAAGCTGCAACCTTAGCATATTAGGCAAGGGCTAGAGTCAAGGATTTTGCTGAAAACAAGGATCCTAATAAATTGCCATGGAAGAAAAAGAACCAATACCCCAACACAAATGGGACACATGCCAAGTAAAAAAAAAAAAAAATCAGGAATTAGCTGTATGAAATTAATATCCTTCCATAATCTGCATTACCCTTAACATACAAATGACCTATCTACCCAGTCACCACTTTCATTACATTTACATTCTCTTCACTTTTGAACACATGTCTGCATTGGTAACTTTACATACATTTTAGTTTTTATACTTTGTAACTTTTATACAGGTAACATACATCACAAAAAGCTGTATCAAACGTGTTTTTAATTTTTTAAAAATCCCACCTTGACAGCAAAACTTTGAGACACAACGGTTGGTAAACCATTTGCTAAGCTAAATTTGGCCCACCGCCTATTTAAAAAGTTACTAAAGCACAGGCCGTCACTCACTAATGTTCTGCCTGCTTCTGCATTATGGCAGTTAGGGAGCATGACAGACTAACTGACCTACAAGCCTGTTACTTCCTGACAAAAACCCTTTACTGAAAAACCTCACTGACCCCTTCACAAGACCAAAATTTTTCATCAAAAAACTACTATATTTAAATCTGTTACTGAATGCTTAGAAAGATAAAATAAACTCTTTAAAAATTAAACTAACTTTTAAGATAATGCCAAATAGTGAGGCCCACTTCAGTGGAGATGGGCAAATAGGGGAAAAATCAAACAAATCCCTGACTCAGAAGACTGCAAAAGTACAACTTCCAGCCTTCCAGTTTGTAAGTGCCTCAGATTCCTGAGTGCCACACTTTGTAAAGCCACTTTCAGCTCGGCTGCAACGGAGAGAAAAGAGGGCAGGTGGTTTTGTTTTCTGCTCGGGCAATAATGCAGCTCCAGACAGGTGTCTCCTTCAGAACATCCCAACTTAGCCAAGTCAGAAAAAGCTACTAACTAGAGAGTATCTGGCGCATGAGGTGTTTTTAAATGGTTTTCAAAACTTTAAGGCAAAAAGGATGTATCTCAACATACTGGTAGGTCTATTCTGAAATGTATTTTTAATTATTTTGGGGTGACAGTGGTTCACAAAACCAAACAAGGTTCAAGTGTACATCATCTGCACACTGCACTGTGTACCCGTGACCCAAAGCAGTCTCTTTCTGTCCCCATTTACCACCCCCCGCACCTTGTCCACCCGCCCCTTTCCCTCTGACTATCATGCTGTTGTTTGTTTTATTTGTATGTTGTTTTTTTTGCTTAATCCCTTCACCTTCTTTCACCCAGCCCCCCCCAACCCTCCTCCCCTCTGAGAGCTGTCAGTCTGTTCCATGTAACCATGCTTCTGTTTCTCTTTTGTCAGTTTTTTTGTTCATCAGATTCCACACATAAGTGAGATCATATGGTATTTGAAATGTATTTTATAGCGTTGCCAACACTGGCAGATAGTTCTTTCTCTTATTTACAGAAGGCAAGGCATCACAATAGGTCTCCATAACAACAGAGCACTTCAATTTTACTGCTGTTAGGGTACCGAAGGGCATAAGCCTCTCTAGTAGTTTCCTTACAGCACAATAAAATGGGGTACTTGTTACCCTTCTCAAACAAAATTTCAAAATTTCACCTGTGACTTGGGGGCAGAGGGGAATCCCACACTTTATTTGCATAGTTCACGAGAATAAAAAATCTTTAAAATCTAAGTATTCCCCAATAGAATACAATTCCCATTTGATTTTAGCACAGCAGAAAAAATTGTGTAAACACAAACTTAAATTTAATTGAAAATGTTCATTACAGAAATTAACAATGCTTACCATTCTTTGAACACCATGTACATTATTAATATATACTGTATATTTCCAATCACCTCCATTCTTAGGCGCAATTTAAGAAACACAATTTTAACAGGTTTTATACAAAAAATACTTCACTAAGAAAGTAGACAAACTGCACAAAAACAGTACATGTATAATGTGCATAGCAAGATTAGCTTGAAGCATCTATGTATGGCTTTTTTTAAAATAAAACTATTTGGAGAATGGGCCCATTTGGGACCTACTGTTACAGTTGATATATGTAAACTGTTTCACATCTTTTAGGCACTTGCTAACCATAGTGTTCAATCCCTGAAAAATGAATTTATCCCCTCCCCGCCAAAAATTCTACATCTGAAATAAAAATCAAGAAAATAATATGGGTAAAGTCTTATATATTCCTTTTAAATTAAACAACCAGTTTTATTAGTGCATGCACAGAACTAAATTGAAAAAAAATAAAATTTATGTCAAAAACTTTCTGTGCAAAATTTACACAATGAAAGGTACAAAAATATGTACAGGTTTAAATTCTTTGTTATATACAGAAAAGAAGCCCTGAAGTTTTCACTCAATCAATGAAAATGTCATAATACTTGTAGTAACAATGTAACAAAAAATTATATAGCATGTAATTTCCAATAGACCTCCATTATTCAATGATCACACACACAAAAAAAATCCTTGATCCAAACTTACAAGGTGAAAAGTTTAAGCTATGATTCTGCCGTTGTCATGAAAACATCCATTTTAAAACTCTTTCTCTGTTGGGCACATCCCTTAGGAATCTGTCCTGAAGTTTTATGTGCCACTGCTAGGTCCACTATTAATGATTACTTTCAAATGCCAACAATTAGTAAATAATCCACTTTGGGTTATGTCATACCAAAAACTTGCTAACAAAAATGGTCTGTCCCAATGTGGAGATGTTCACACACTAGTAGTAATTAAACACACACAAAAATTGGATTCGCTTTGCTAATCTTGCTTCAAAATATCACTTCTGTAGAATTTTTAGTTTTTAAGAAAAGCCATTCCCTTGGAAGTGCTATGTTCCACTCTTTTTAAAGCAATGGCAACCAAGAAAAAAATGGCAATTTGGTTTATGGGGGACAATTTAAATCAAAGCAGCATAGTTCTATGCAAGGGAATCAGTGAAAAATATAACCAGATTCAGAAGTGTTCCAAGTTCTTTAACTGGACTTCATCCTAGACCAAGAGAGTTTAATTCTTTCAAGGCTGCTCATCTACTGCAATGCTTGACCTCGCCATTTAGAAAATCACCTTGAAAAGGTGTTACAATCTCTGACAAGGGACACAACCTATGAGAAAAAAATTTGTCAAAAACTTTTTGAGCATTATGAGTTTAACTGTAGTGAATGAAATAATACTCTCAAAGGAACCTATACCCTTCACAAGAACTGTATTTAACGGATGTAGAGTAAGTTCTTTACCCAAGCTCTCTTAGTATATCCTCACAAATGATGTGAAACTCGTTCAGTCCCATGGTGAAAGAGCTCTCCATCTTCAGAGGAACTATACTTATCAGATTCATAAGGCTGGTAAAAGAGAAGGAATGGATGGGGCTGTCAGCCGGTAAGTCACTGAAGAACTAAATTGGGAAAACTTTATCAAAATTTACTTTAGCCCTAACTTCCAAAGAACATATTTTTAAAAAATCAAGTCAACGTACATCTGTGTTGTGACGAATTCTTTCAAAATTTACATGTGCCATAATTGCATTTTCCAATATCACACATAAAACTTTTCTTTCCTATAGAATATAGCCAATGGTTAAATGTTTTTCTACCGAAGTAGAAAACGTCTGTATTAAGGTAATTAAATCCACTGTTTCCTTTTAACTTTACCTTTCTTTTCCTTGGTAATTACAGTAAATTATTCTAACACATTCCAATCACGAGTAGCTTCCATTAAATGTCTCTGCCCATGACCAGCCCAAGCATCCTGATTGTCAAATACTCTACCACAAAACCAACAGTTAAATTTAGCCTTCAGAACATTTTCAGAGGTAGTTTTCACAATCTGATAATTGTTTTTGCTTGTCTTTTTGAGTGTTAATTTTAGCACAAATCTTTCTTTCACAGAACTTACAGGTTTAAATGTTTTGTGCCTCTTGGAAAAATCACCGTAAGTTGTTTTAGAAGAGTCGTAACAAACTGGTTTCAGTAAAGCATTGATAGTTCTTTTTGACAATGAAACCTTAAGTACACGTCCATTAAATTTGGAAATTGTTTTCATTACATTTACTACTTCTGGTGCATCTGCATCTGGATGATTCAACACAACAACTGGTTGATTTCTCCTGGGACATGTCACGAGCTGTTTGGAGCTAAAGGGAAAAAGTCGCAAAGTTCTGACTGAATCTTTTGAAAGCCTAGGTCTGCAAAATCCAAATGACTCGTGGACATCTTCAGGTTTAACCTTTTCTTTACACTTTCTATGTAATGTTGCTTTTTTTCTTGGACGTTCTAGGTAACTATCCCTACATTTTCGTTTACAGTTTCTGCTTCTAGATACACTGGCAGTTTCAGAATCTCTACTTCTTACATGAGTTTTTATTCTTGAAATATTTCTTTTGGAAGTCTTTTTTCTATTAAAACTTCTCTCAATTGTACAATTTGTTTTATACCTCAAAACCCTGGCCTCTGAACCATCAGTGGTATGTACTGGTTCCTCAGAAGATTCTGGGCATGTTGCAGTAGAAGTTATCACAATTTCATTTGCTGGCATCATATCATCTACTAAGAAGGGTAAGGCATCTCTAGATGATTCTGGCTCTTTCTGCCCTCCTCCTGCAGTCTGATTAGATGATACATTGTCATTCTGCAATGAGGACGCAGAGTTGCTTACTGACAGATTATTAGCAGCAGTCACATTTAAAACAGGGTTAAAAATTTTCAGCAATATTTTTTGTGGTGTTCCCTCAGGTTTCTTTGGCTGTATATTTTGATAATAAGTACTATTTTGGACTAATTTAGGCTTGAGCAGCTCAGTTTTATTTGGCATCACACACTTTAAAAAAACAGTTTGTTTGCCATCAGGCAAGAGGGTAAAAAGAGGTGGTTTTGGAAAAATCTCGTTCTGCTGTTTTACTGAATTCAAGACATTCGACTTAACGCCTCGATGCTCAGGTATTATATTAAAAGTAGGAACAGCTTTCACCGAAGAACCTGATGGCGTTTTAATAATGTAAGGGCCTTTTAATGGCAAAGTATTTTCTGAGCTACTTTTCATGCTCAAACAACTGCCAATGCTGGAACAAAGTGCAGGTGTCAGACAATTATTGTTTGTTTCTACCTTTAAAAAAGGTGTTCTGCAAGGTTCTTTCGTTGTAGTTCCACAAGCTTGAGAACTCTCACTCTTGACAGTGTTAACACCTTCAAATTTCCCATTATTAAATGTTAAAATCATCCCAGGTTTCTTGTTTAAAAGAAGAGAAGCAGGTACTCCTTGATTATTAACCTGTGGTTTTCCTGAAACAACATGTAGTCCGGGCTTGTTAGCAATGTGCAATGGTACAAAAAGGCCTTTTGGAGTCTGGACAAATATAGCTTTTTTTGGTTCTGAATTTACAAGTGGATTCTGCATATATAAAGAACCTAAATTTTGTGTAGTGGCTCGTAGTTTGTCTTTCACAAGCTGCTGTGTTATTATTGCATCTGACTGAGTCTTAAGTAATGTGCCAATACCTGCAATTCTAGGTGTCTTCTCTGAATCTTTCACATCTTGTGACACTGACAGCATTTGTGTTTCTTTTCCACTACATTTTAAATTCAGATCATTTGTAGGCACATTAATACCCATACTACCAGATGGAATTGGGAAGATGCCTTGTACTCTGAAGTCTTTTGCAGATTCAATAATTTTGCCTTCTCCCTCATGTTTCTGAAAGGACTGGTCACAGTGAGGTGATAGGCCTTTATCTGGAGCGTTACTAGAGTCTTGTTTTACATCAGGTTTTGTTTTTAATACATCTTGAAGTAACTGATTTACTTCAGGTGGCAAAAATTCTGATGCCTGTTTGCTCTGGAGAGAGAACACAGAAGTGATCCTAGGCATCAAAGGTGACTCATCACTGGAAATGTCATCCCATTTCGATTTTTCAGTCATGCTCTCTAAATTTTGATTTTCATTAATGTACAGGTTCTGGCCATCAATGTTCTGTCCTTCTTCTAAAACACACTGTTCTTCTGTATCGACTTGAGCTTTCACAGTTTCATCTTTAGCATTTAAAAGGCTAAGAGATGCTAACATGCTCTCTGGGTTTGAGCTCTCCTTTCTCACTAGTGATAAGACTGACTCACTTACTGGTTGTTGAACAACTGTCTTACTCGAT
Organism: Macrotus californicus; assembly: GCA_007922815.1. Taxonomy (NCBI): domain Eukaryota; kingdom Metazoa; phylum Chordata; class Mammalia; order Chiroptera; family Phyllostomidae; genus Macrotus; species Macrotus californicus. The sequence goes on along the minus strand of VMDR010018038.1, from coordinate 3,218 downwards.
GACGATTCTCTCTGAGGGCTTTCACATGTTGTTGTTCCTGAAGACCTTCGGCGTTTATTAGAATTATTCACTTTTGAGTAGTTATGAAAAGGTAATGATCCTTGTTTGGAAGATTCAACAGGTGATTCAGAGTTGACATAATTAATGCAGTAGTTATGCATATCTCCACTATTGTATGCATTTGGTTTGGCAGCAGAGTTGATTTTATCTGGACTTTTAATGGCAGTACCTGACACCTCAGGGTAACAATGAGTAATAGGGCTTCCTAGTAAGCCAACGTTCTCTCTTGTTTCAACTCTTGTGGTGAAATTCACTGATGATGTAATTAATTCTGATGAGGTTGGAAAAGACACACTTTTTTCATCATCCATAGTTTGAAGTGTATTACTCGGCTGAGACAGCAAAGCTATTTCTTTTTCTGAAGTTACTTTCCCTGCAAGCATAGGAGGTGAACATGAAAGTGTAGTTGCTTTCATGTAAACTGTGTCACTTAAGTCAGCTGTTCCTCTTGTTAAAAATCCAGTGGTGTCCAAAGTCTGTAGCTTCAAATTAGCAGCACTGTCCTTTGCAGCATCTGACTGTGAGCCTGATGAATATAAGTTCTGTTTATTGGTAGGCAACAATTTTATTACAATATGTTGTTTTCCATCCACCATCTTGAAGCCCATAAACTTAGCACTATAGTTAGCTGGAACTGTTATTCTGTTGTTTTTCACCATTAACACTGTAGGCCCTTGCACAGCAGTCTTCAAGAACCCTGAAGTAGGACTTGACAGCTCTTCAGCCCTATTGCACTGTCCAGCGGACAGAAGAGTTGGCTTTTCTGACTCTGACTCAGCAGGTTTATCGTTGCCTTCACAGTGCAGTCGTTCATCCTTTTCATTTAAATGTTCCTGAATGAGATGGCTCTGGTCTTCAGATTTAGCTTGTGTTCTGTTCACTTTTTTAAGTACTTCAGTGTTTTTTTCTAGAATTTGGTCACTTCCACTGTGGATTTTCTTACGTTTCCAGAATGTCTTCCTTGATGCACCTATTTTGTATCTTTTCAGTATTAGCTTAAGTCCTACTGAAGTCTTTGCCATCTTTTTTTCATATTTGTCTTTTTCTAGTTTTTCTTTTGCGTATAAATGTTCTTTGTGTAACGTTAGAACATGTCTTACAAGGTGCTCTCTCCTTGTGGCACCATAGCTACAATATTGACAAGTGAAGGGAAATTTAACAGAATGAACATGAAGGTGCTTCTGAATCTCTCCTCTAGTAAAATATATGTGATGGTATTTATCACTTTTAAAATGGATTTCATTGTGTCTATGAATGTGCTGAACAAATGTGCCAACATCCAGGGTGGAAAATTTGCACTTTTCACACTGAAAACTACCATTTACACAATGTGTGGATACAAAATGTTTTGTCAAGTCCAATAAAGTATATACACTTTCATTGTTACAAATGTCACATTTTACTAAAGTGCTTCTATGGGTTCGTCTGTGTTGTTTAAATGCCTGGAAGTCATTTGCTGAAAAACTGCACATTTCACAAGGATATGAAGGTAATTCGCCATGGTGCCACATCTGAAAGTGTTTCTGCAGATCATTTGGGCTATATCGAGTGCTATCTCGGCATTTTAAACAGCTGAAACTGAGTATTTTCGCAGACATTTTTATACCCTCTTCTTCAACTTTCTCAGACTTATGGAACAACATACGCTCCCCTACACAGCTTACAGCCTTTATACCGATAGATTTCCTTGCAGTCTGTGGTTTATGCTGGAATAATTTTCTGTATTTGTCAACTTCATGTTTCAATAGGACTTCATTTGGAATATTTATCTTCGGCAAATCAATTTTCACATTTTTCAGTTTATGATGAAAATCACTTTCTGAAATTTTTGGTTCAATTACTGATCTGATAGTATCAACTGTGTCACTTTTCATATCATAATCTTTTGTTAAAGTAGCTTGTTTTTCATCAAAAAATAACTGTTTCTGTTCAGATGGCATGATTTAACAAAAAAAATCCCAATTTCTTTTTTTCTGAAAACTCTTGAAATTACTGGAAATTTAAACAGGAAACAATACTGTGCTGAAACATCTTCAAAATACCAGGATTTTTCCCACATTAACTCACCTAAAACCAAACAAAGAATTGAAATTTTTATCACAAAAGTGTCAATAAATTTCACATACTTAAGTTTATCTTGACAGCAGATAGGAATGCTGTTCCAATACATACATGAAAGATGTAATAAAAGACCTGTTAATTATTTTAAGACCAGCTTACCAAGAAGCAAAAGTCTGAAGTAGAAATAAGTCTAACGTGGAAGTCAGGGAATACAAGCTTTACTTCCAGCTTTGCTCTGGGGCACTGGGCAAGCTTCAACTCCTCTGCACCTCAGTTTTCTCATCTACAGAAAACCACAATTGGAAAAGCACTCTTCAACTCTCAGATTTTTATGTTAAGTCAATGCTATAGTTTTTAAACAGGATTTTTAAAATCTTAAAAAGAAAGCCCCAAAACCTTACGTTCCATTTACACCCTTGTATCCTTAACTTTCTCATTTGTTTATTAAACTGACCTTACCATTATTACCTGGGGAAAATTTCAAAAAACTTCTCTCCATATTTCCTACTTCTTCAGTGCATCAGGGACAACTTATACATAAAACAAAGTTTCATTCATCTAACAACAACAAAACGACATTGTCTGCCCTCAAGTTATCATTACTAACATGTTAAAAAAAGAACAAAACAGAAGAAATTAAAAGGAACAGCACATTCCCTTGAGGTACTCCTAATATCTACCTACTACCTTTCTGGTTCACTACCATTTTGGCTATTTGGCTTTTTGTTCCTAGAACTCAGACAGATGGCACCAAGAAAAGCCCTCGGCAGATTAGAATGTACCCATTACTATTTGCCTCTATTAATTCAAACACTTATTGATTTATGTTATTCTGGACAAGCGTCAATCTGTGTCTTAGGTTCCTCATCTGTAAAATAAAACATTAGTACTTCCCTAACTCTTTTCATAAAACTGTTGTGAAGATTAAATAAGAAAACACATGTAAAAGTACCTGGTAAAGTGCTACATAAATTGCAGCTACTGTCAGTATTGTACGTAACTACCATGGATTAGGAAACATGATTCAAGTTTCAGAGGAATAAAAACAGTAAAGTAACAAGTTATGATAGTGTATTGGCTGAGACTGGAACCTGAGT
>VMDR010018037.1:0-19537 GCA_007922815.1 Macrotus californicus | reverse complement strand
CATTTACACAATGGAATTCTACGCAGCAGAGAGAAAGAAGGAGATCCTACCCTTTGCAACAGCATGGATGGAACTAGAGAGCATTATGCTAAGTGAAATAAGCCAGGTGGTGAGAGAGAAATACCACATGATCTCACCTTTAACTGGAACATAATCAACAAAAGAAAGCAGCAAACAAAATACAACCAGAGACATTGAAATTAAGAACAATCTAACAATGGCCAGAGGGGAAGGGGGAGGGAACAGCGGGGGGAAGGGTTTCCAGGAAACACTATAAAGGACACATGGACATAACCAAGGGGGAGGGTGGGAGCGGGGGAGGGGGGTAGGATTGGCTGGGGTGGGGGGAGAGTGAGGGGGGGAAAATTCAAACTGTAATTGAACAACAATAAAGTAATTTTAAAAAAATGTAATAGTATAATCAATAAAATATACTTTAAAAAAAGAATTGTTTCAAACACTCTGCCCCTTAGCAAAGGAAGCTGGATCTTTTTCATATGGGTCTCCTGCGAGGTTTCAAATATATTTTGCCCCAAGAGCCCCTAGTCCTGAAATTCTGTCATTCTTTTTCTATCCTTACAAGGTCTCCCAAATGCCCCCCCGCCTTTTTTTTTTTTTTTTACAACTTAATACATCTCTCATTTGGGGGTCACCTATCTACCCCTTGTCCTTTATCCTTTCTCAGAATAGTAACACCAGATCTTTGTAAATGTTGACTCTGGACCTAATCCAAATGGAGATTCTTAGTTGATCAAACATCTGTATGAAATACAGCAGTTAGATTATAGAAAAGGAAGAGGATGAGAATTAAATGTCTCAGTGCACCAGGAATATGGAATACAAAGTGAAAAAAAGAAAATAGGCCAAGAAAAACATGCAAAAAGAAAAACACTGGAGAGAACATAAAACAAATGGGCAACTGAAAATCAGGAAACAGTTCTACAAAGTAGTAATATTGAAGATCACTTGCTCAGGAGCTGATAGAAGACACCAGGTAGAGGCCAGGGGGAAATTCTCTTATAAGCAGAGCAAAGACAGAGGGAATGAAGGTCAACATTTGGCTCTAAACCCCACTGGCATTTCTCTGTGCTCGCTCTGCCTTTGCGTTCTCCCGGCTATAAAACATGCATAAGAATTCCTGGGACATAATCCCTTTGTCATTCTGTTGTAAGAATTTTAAATATGGAAAGTGAGCTGAATTTGTTGAGGAAAATGTAATTTCAAAGTTGCATAATCATAACTGCCTGCAAGCAAGCAGCCCATACATAGATGCTTTTAAAAATAAGTTTATATATTGAGCCACTTATCTACTGTGCTGTGTTGAAAAGTCTTTTTTCCTTTTCTATTACTGTCATATAATTAGATGTATTATATTAACTAGATGTAGTATTTTATCATTATATATCATAAATTAATTTTAAAGAGGTCAAAGTAACACAAAGACAAAATGAAAGATCAAGGTAAATCTTACTCCTTAGCATTTATCAAGTAGTTCAACAACTATCTATTGATTGCTCACTGTCGTCTATTCCAACACACCAAGAGGGCTATGAAGGTGAGAACTGGACTCTGTGTCGCAGACAGTGTCGTGGACACACATTCTACACACATGTAGCAGCACTTTGGTGAATGTTGCTGGAAATGCCCTTTCTCAGCTCACAGGCCCCTGTCAAACACTCAGCACTCCACTGTCATCCTTCAGAACCCCACTTCACAACCCAACTAGCCTTATTCACTCAGATTCCCAGAGGCCCTAGTTCTACAAAGTACATAGGGCATAGACCACTCCAATGACTGGACTCCATTACCATTAATAAGTCCAAGAATAAGTCTGAGATGACCATGAATTTACATAGTACCTTCCACAAATTGTTTGGAAAATTGATTTAATTGATTGGCACTTGTATCAAAGTAATACAAACATGTGGTTGAAGAAGCAAATATACTAAAAAGGCTCATAATGAGAAACACTTACTTTCCTCACTCCTCCCAAATGTCCATTCAACTTCTCAGGATCGAACACTTTCTACTGCTTGAAGTGTTTCCCCTGGGTTTGCCTTTCATGTTTCTAAATAATATGCTAATTCTGACATTTACTCAGTTAAAATTTTTTGATATTATGTCTGTCAAATGCTTACCAGTATCATTTTTAAGTGTTCAAACATATCAAATAATCTGAGTTTAAAAGACATCTCTCTACTAGAAGAGAGCTAGACATTTATAGAGGTACTTCCAAATAGTAATATATGGACATTTTTTTTATCAAAGCAAGAAACTTCCCATCTCCCTGTCTAATTCTGTTTCACCCTCCCTTAATCTTTCAAAGGCATGACCCTCTTTCACTGCCCTCCTGCACTCCTGTTCCATCTTGGCTTCTGTTTCCTAGAGGACTCAAATGACATTTCTGTCCAGTGGTTTCTTAATGATTTGGGATGAAGGGAATCCCATGGTCATATGCCTCCTGGCCTCACTTCTTTTTCTGTAAAGTATGTCTCTTGGTCCTACATGATGTTATGTAGGATCCCAAGTTGGTGAATCAAACATTCTGTAAGTCTGTGGATAGTGCTTCCAACTGAGGCCTTGAAGGTAAGAGACAAACCCATAATTAGAACATTTGTCTATCTCAGGGAAGATGAATCGTTGCCCTTTTCAGGGTAGAAGAGGTTTAATTTAATCAATTTGCCACCAAATGCCTGGTTGCTTAACCTTGAGGAATATTGACATATCAGGAACTCAGCATCAGAATCTTCTTGATAGGTCAACCATTCATAACCATCTAGATAAGCCTAATGGACAGACCCCGTTCTAATTGGTTCATATGTAGCCTTTGTATCTCCAACCATAATTACTCCATTCAAGAGCACTCAGGTAGCAGAGAATAGAGGCTGGATAATACTAATTTGCTGTCATTCTGTCCCTTGGTGAGTGACTCTTCCCCAGTAAATGTTTTCTGTTTACTAGCATGTGATGCAAAGATATTCACACGTCATGTCTACTCCATCCACGTGCCTCTACACAAAATTTGCTTGTCTCCTATCTTTCAATCTTGCTTATTACAGGTCCCTGACCAATCAGCTAAGCCGTTGCCACTGCTCATGAATCCATGTAAATCCTTCGGTTAGGCCACTTTTACTTCCAATGGATGAGAAAGTGCATTGCCCAAAGATCTGTCCATAGGCAGGGTTTCCCCATATCACTGTCTTTCAAAACCATCCCTGAATGGGGATGAGATACAACAGCAGTAAGGTTTCACTTGCAACAATATATAGGCCTACCCATCCATAAACCAAGCTCAGATTTCCTGCCTTCACTAGTTGATTGTAGGAGACTGCTCATGAAGTCACAGGCCTTACTGCAACTCCTCCATGGTCAGCCACAGCAGACACAGCATCTCTACCCAACTTAGTTGGGACTATCATTTTTATCCAGGTTTCTAACACCCATCCCAGCAGAATATTAGAACTATCTCCAGAGTCTTTGCCAGGGCATTAATATTTCAGTTTGCAAAAATCTCCCTTATGGAACCTTAGTGCACTGTTGGTGGGAATGCAGACTGGCGCAGCCACTGTGGAAAACAGTATGGAATTTCCTCAGAAAACTAAAAATGGAATTGTCTTTTGACTCATCAGTACCACTGCTGGGATTATATCCTAAGAACCCTGAAACACCAATCCAGAAGAACCTATGCACCCCAATGTTCATAGCACCACAATTTACAATAGCCAAGTGCTGGAAGCAACTAAATGCCCATCAGAAAATGAATGGATCAAAAAACTGTGGTACATTTACACAATGGAATACTACGCAGCAGAAAGAAAGAAGGAGATCCTACCCTTTGCAACAGCATGGATGGAACTGGAGAGCATTATGCTAAGTGAAGTAAGCCAAGCAGTGAAAGACAAATACCATATGATCTCACCTTTAAGTGGAACCTAATCAACGAAACAAACAAGCAAGCAAAATATAACCAGAAACATTGAAATTAAGAACAAACTGACAATAACCAGAGGGGAGGTGGGAGGTGATGGGGGGAAAAGAGGGAAGGGTTTTCAGGAAGAACTATAAATGACACAGGGACAAAATCAAAGTGGGTAGAAGCAGGGGAGGGAGGTAGGGATGGCTGGGGTGGGGGGAGTGGCTGGGGAAAAAGGCAGACAATTGTACTTGAACAACAATAAAATTTTTTTAAAAAATCTCCCTTACGTAGCTTTAAGTTCCTCCCTTAAGCACTTCAACATTCACTCACCAGCATACTCTCCCCTCCATCAGCAAGCCTATCCTCTCTCTATTGGGTCGTGCTGAGACTTGACCTTAGTTATTGGTCTGGTAGCTAGGAAGAGAGCTGGGGAAAGATCCTGAGAGGGCCAGTACTGTCCTATAAGAACTTCTATCATAGGTGGCATCTCTGTAGCATTAAAGCACCTAGGAGGACTCTGTCTTCCAACAAGGGGACCTACTACAGTTCCAAGAGTTAAAGGAGTCTGGGAATTTCAGGTACTTGAGTACATGTACACAGCTACCACCACCCTAATTCTCAGAGTCCTTCTCCCTCTCTAACAGGGGCATGAGAATTCAGCCTTTTCCAAAGTTCTGTCAGTCTTACAATTAAGTCTTATGCCTGGTCTTTAACTCTGTCATGCCTTTAAATGCTGCCAAGGAAGTCATCTGGTTCTCACACTTTCATCTGAGTCGGTGATTGATTACCATGAGCATGAAGGGCGTTCAACAACAGGCACCTGATTCTGTCCTTACAATACTAGTGCTCCTGAAACCCAAATGCCAGACGTATTACATGAGCTAGTGCATCTCCTTCCCCTGTATCCCACCCCAGTTCAGCTCAAGTAAAATGTCTAACAATTGCCTTGCTGGTACTTCAGCAACATACCAAAGTACCTCACCTATCACCAGGGATAGGGACCCATTGCCAGCCACTGGAAAAGTAATCCAACTTCAGAATCCCTTAGAGTCTGCTTCCCGTGACCCCTCTTCTGGTACCAGTCATCATAGGTCAGATTCTCTAGAAGCAGAGTCAGAACTAGAGATTTAAATTCATAGGTAAAGCGACTCTGGACAGGGCAATAAAAGTATCTACCAAATCCCCCATCCACTAAATGTTTCAAATATGACCACTGCCTTCTCAGCTTAATGCTTACAGGATTTGAAATATCTGTTCAAAAATTAAGACATTGAAATAGTAGTTTTGCCCATCAGAAACTCAGAAAAGTATATCCAACCACAAAAAGAAACGTATCACTTTTGCTCCATAGACAGCATGAGAAATTCAGGTAATGCTATGTACTCAGAAAAGTTCAGCTGACATAGATCACCAACTAGGAACAGTCTGAAAACACAGAACCCAGCGGTCAAGGAGAAGGTGTGTGAATCCAGGATTACTAAGTCCCACTCTAGACTCTACCAATTATGTAAGATAGTACAAATGATGAAAATAAATAAACCTTAAAATAAATATGGATTCAAAATAAAGCATGCCTTTTACTAACTTCACATAAGGCTAAGCCTTAAACATTTCATAATTAATTGTATCAGAAAATTAATGTACTTTATAATTCTAAAGAGAAATATGCAAGGAAGTACTTTAAAGACATTTTAGCTCAAATTTCTCTGAATTCATAAAGCTCCCTTCTGGTTTCCAATCTGTCACACACAAAAAGTACCTAATAAACTGCAATTTCAGAATTGGTGTAAAACAGAAACAATCTAAAGGCCAATAATAGAGTTGAAATGTCTTTCTTTTTTGCCAAAAACTAGGTTTGCATCCAAAGAGACAAGCTTTGAAAAAAATGCATTATTTAACTAACACTGAAAATAGGGAAACTGGGCTCATTCAAGAGTTTTCTTGCTTTCAGTTATCAACATGACATTCTGCTTTATAGCCACACTTCCTACATAATAGACTTGCTATTTCCATTTAAAATGTTTAGCCCTTTTTCTTACAGGGCAAAGAGAGAGGTCACATGATCATTATGAGCCTTTCAATATGGTAACTGTCCAAACAAGATACAAATTCAGCACAGCTATTTGAAAAAAAAAAAAAATTTAAAGACCTTGAGCAAACATTGACATTTCTGCATTTCAGTTTGCTTCCAGGGATCAGAAATTTTCACCATAAATAAGAGAAAAAAAGTAAAGCTTGCATGACTCCAGAATACTCCCAGGGTACCCACTATTATCAACATTTTGTCTGCTCATATATTTAAAAAGAAAGGTAGCAGCTGAGGTTTAAAGGGAACAATGATGGATGAGAGGGAAAATTTAGAACCTCAAAGAACTGACAACAATCACTAAGTCTCTGATGTTGACAAATGCTTTTCAAGAAAAATAAATACCTAGAAATGCTTGAATTTCTACACTGGAATCCCTCAGGCAAAGAATGTAGTATGGAAACCATAAAATATGTTGAATATCGGTATAGATGAATAGAGTTCTCTTAAAACTGAGTGTGCAGATTAAACAGAGAAAAATGTGCGAGGGAATGATGAGCATCAAAATAAAATATAAAAGGAAAACTAACAATACTTCAGAAATGTAAGATCCCCTCAAAAAGGGCCTCTGTCAAAAACAAAAACCAAACAAAACCAAGAGTGGATGGAGTGTAAGTTTTAAATAGAAGAAGAAAGAGGAGGAGATGGAGGTGGGGCAGGAGGTGGAGGTGGGGGAGAAGAACGGGATGGGGAAGAAGACTAAAACAAGAAAGATGTGCCAGTTAAAACCAACATTAGAGAAATACAGTGAAAAGGGAGCATCTACTTACAAAGTCATGGTCACAGAAGCAAACTATTTGGAAGGAAATTATCTGGCCTTTGGGTCATTAGAGTGTATGACAAAGGAACAGTTGCATAAGTGCCAAATAAGGATGCTTGGAGCACAAAGCCACACACTTTATTAAATATGAAAACACAAGAAGCTGGAAGTAGAGTCTTACATAAGCAGGTAACTCTGTAAGACTGATGGGAGGGAGATTCCAAACGGGAGCTGCCAACGTCTTAGAGAACTTCTGGGGCTCTATAGCTGTCAATTCTCCAAAGCATTCCAACCCAGTCCATGGAGGTAACAAACCATATCCACAATGCCAGGCTTAGTGTGCTGGCTGGTTTCACTGCATGGAAGAAAACAAAGATAGGGAAAGAGGAACATTAGTGCACCTGATATCCTTATTAGTTGGCCAGGGATAAGAAGTAGTCTAAGCAGCCTGGTCAGAAGTAGGCCAAAGGATCAACTATAGCTTTGTCAGAACTAAATGGGGCAATAGGTTTGAATGAGTTATGGAGACAAAAATCTATGGGAGTTGATGACTAAACGAATTTGTCCTATGAGAGAAAAGAGTCAAATTTGATATCCCTATTTCCACCAAAATAAGAGCGGATTTCTTAGGGGGATGTAAATTAAATTTAGAAATACTGAGTCTGAGAGGCCAGTGAGGCCTCAGCTATATATGTGTGGATCAGGAGCTCAGGAGAAAGGTCTGGACAGGGAAAGTGGCCACTAGCCATCAAGACACAAGCAGTGTAAGGCCATTCAGAGAGCACCCAGGTCACACAAGAATGGCAGAGGGAGAGGATCCAGCAAGGAGATCAGGAGACATCAGTCTAAAGATAGAAAGTATACTGGGGAGGACTGGATTTTAAGGAGACTCATCAACCAAATAATGCCAGTGTCAAGCTGGCTTAGTATTTTGGCTTTAATTTAATCCATGGATAAAAATTATTTTAATAAATGCATGACTGTTCACATAACACAGGTAATAATACAAAGCAGGCACAATGAGCATTTCTGACAAGAACGCAAGCACATATTGCTATAACAATAGCACGACCTTCACGGGAGGACAGCTTTTGAGACAAATCCTCTCCCTGAACTCTCTTCTCTTGAAATATTCTCCCCTGAATAATTCTGAATCATTAAAGGCACAGCTTCTAATTAACCTAGTAATACCTCCTAATTACTGCATGTACTCAAGACTTTGAAATCTCTCTAGATGAGACTGCAAAAATATTTTTGATTAAATACAATATAACTTCTATTAAAAAGTTCTACCTTCCTTTTCTAAGCTTTAAAAATGATAATAAACACTCTCCTCATATACACTCTTTTGCTATCACCAAAGTTAATTGCTTCTGAGGGAAGTGAAGTAGAGGAAGAAATATTAAGGACCCATGGGAAAACCGAATAAATAAGTTAGCCATTGGCCAATTGCTCTTGCAAAAAAAAAAAAATTGTGCATTGAGTAACCAGAAAGAGATGCATCATATAGCTTTCTACTTTTAATAATCTGAGAAACCTTATTTAGGTGCCAAAGATCCTTAAGTATATGCTCTAATTTTCTGTAATTAAGCCAGATTTATAAGAAGTGGAAAAAATTTTTATTTCAATTGACATATTTAGACCACATGTTTGTTTCCACAGTTTCATATGACCTCTAAATAGTGAAGCTCAAAATACTCTTCTCCCTTACTTTAGAAAGGGTATTAAAGGTGATCATTTCTGATGCGACAATTTAGTGATTTTTGAGAACTATTAGGCTCCTTAGGATATAGATTCTCAAATTGTTCCCCACTTCCCTCCTGGACCTTCCTGAGGGATGTGGCCCAGTCCCACCCGCAAAAGAGCACACACAGAACCCGTTCCAAAGTGCACATGTGCGCATGAATAGAGGAGATAAGTGCTTCATATGCCCCACTGTTTCTTCCCTATTTTTAGGCACCCACGGCATACAATTTCTTTAGAAGGGCAGAATGTGGTGAAATAGTTAGTGCTCCTGAAAGCTTTCTGGTTCAGCCATCTTTTTTCCATTAGGAAAGAGCTCTCTGACGTTCATCCAAGTCATTGGGGAGCAGGAACAACTTGCACCCCATTACCATTTTTCTTCAGCCCTTGTTTCTTCCTCATGCATACTTTGAACAAGAGCCTGCAGAGGAAACCAGACAGGAGGGCAAACGAAATAAAAAATACTGCATCTGTTTCCTCCCAGCCACAGGATTTTATTCCCAAACAAACATCTTACATTATATCAAAACCAGGGACTTCTCTAAAACGGGCACAATATTATAAGTCACTACACAGTAAACACCATTTTTGTATAGCATTTAGCAGCATAAATAACGTAACTTGCGTAAACAAGACAAAAACCTTCTGCAATGTAAATCCTACTACTGGCAGAGCAGACAGACAGACAGACACGACCCAAAGCATCCTCGGGAGCCGCCGCATCACTGGGTCTGACAGTCTGCACACAACACTCACGCTGGGAATCTGTGCTTTCGGCTTCTGAGGAATTATGGATAAACTCTAAGTGAAACCGTTTCTCTGCTGATTTGAGCCCAAAGCGGGAGGGGAGTTTTGAATTGAACTGGCAATGCACTCACCTTGGAATGAAAGTCATTCACCCTTTCTTTTGTCCTTAAGCAGGAAAAAGAATGGCAGTAGAGAAAAGTGGAGTGTCGCCCTCAAGATGACTGTGAGATGCTGGAGAAACATGAGAAGAATAATGCCAGGGTGGGCAAAGTAGGTTTACAGCTGTTTGTAATAATACAAGAATAACTAATAACACAAGAATAAACTCTGATTCGCGTACTCGTGACTGTAAACCTACTGTCGCCCACCCCTGTAGGTATCTCCTCGTTAATCTAAAAAGTCTCTCCTTTGGGGTTCTCGAAATCAAAGTGGGCAAGTGGAATCAGTCTGCTTGGAAGCTATAGTTTAGTGTCCATCTTTGCAAATTCTGGTTCTAGCACTTCAACTCCCTGTGGCCAACATTTCTGCTTCCTACCAGAAAAAGACCCTTGGCTCCCCTGATCCTCTTCTCCCCACTCCCACCTTCTCCCTCGCAACTCAGTAAGTTACACCGTTACTGATGACACTATATGCTGTAAGGTACATGTCCTAGCCAACCTTACTGTTCCACAGACAGACATTCCTATACTAGGACCAACTGGGGTGACTCTAGTTCCCTAACTTCAGTAAATCCAAGTCCGGGGAGAGAAGTGAAGGAGAATGGAGTGGTGTTCATTCACGCTAAAACTGAGCTTGGTACATGTGCTCACATATTCATATCTGTGCCCACAAATATAAACACAAGTACACTAAACACATAGAAATAGCACAATTAGTGCTCATTATCTCCTTTATCTGGAAGACTAGGTAATGCAGCACCCTCACCCCAGTACCGTTTCAGAACGTTGTTTGTTTGTGTGTGTGACATCCTCTCCCCATCTGCATTACCATCCCCTTCCCATTGATGTTACCCAGATTTCATCTCTATAGCAATGTTGAGGAAGAAAAAACATTTTGTTATACGCTGTCATTTTTCCCATATTGGAGCCATGAAATTGCACGGTTTCCTATGAATGATTTCTAACTCACCCAAGCAGCATCTCTAACATTGGAGGACCATGGGCTAAAGGCATGGCAAAACACCCAGCCATTGGTGTTACTCGTTGTCTGCTAGCAGGCGTTGCTAATTCAACTCAGGTTACTTTTACACAAGGTTATAGCAAATTTAAGACTTTCACTAAACGCTACTGTGCGCATTTCAGTTGACTCTTCTAAATGTGCAGGTTCTTCTGACAGAAAACAATCTTATTGATCCAATGGTTCATTACCCAAGGTGCTAAAGGCAGTCAGTCACACCAAGGCTCATTTTGCTTTGGCCCTTAGCTACCAGAGCTTTGGAAAATGACTGAGATTTTCAAAGACAGACTTCCTAAGCAGGTGGTGTGAAAATACAGTGGATTGAAGATGTTTCTGACCAGCCCCACTCATACTCAACAAACTGCAGATACTTCTGTCTGTGACAGTTCCTAGACTGTTGTCTACCCTATAGGAAAAACATTACTGTCACCTTAAACAACGCACCTTAACATTGAAATACTGATTGCCATCCTAAAGAGCAGAGTATTACAGCAAGCTTCCTGTGGGGTGTCCTTATAGATCACAGGTGGCAAACACAAGTCCCGTTTAACAGTTCAGGAATAGTTACATTTATACAGCCCTAAAATTACATTCAGCCCTTTGAAGGCAACCTCAAGGCTGATGTGGCCCCCGGTGAAAATGACTTTGACACCCCTGTCACAGATGGATAATTATGCCACATACACATAGTGAAACCCCACCATGTACACACACAAACACACACATCCAGCCACATACAACCCAAGGGCATCAACTCTACCCAAAGAACTCATGGCTAACCACCCAGGAGTCTACAGGCTTATTTAGCCTTTGCTCCATATAATTTCAAAAGCCATTTGATTTGGCTGCTTTCCACCAAGTGGGAAGAAAACTGCTTAACATAAGACTTTAAGCTTTAAATCCTCATATTTCTTCTGTATGAAAAAGAAAGAGAGGACTCTGTCCTGTTCAGTTTTAGTATATTGCTAAATTACCCATAAAAAAGCTGATCTCTCTTTCAGAAAAACAGTGGATTAAGAATAAGCTTTTAAAGAAAATAAAAATCAAGCAATCGGGAGAATATCCCTAGTAAGTCATGGGTGTTTCCAAGGGACAGGAAAATTCACAGCAAGGGGGCAGAAGTGTTTGAAGTGTAGAAGCTGCAGGATTAAACCTCTCAGCCAACCCAGAAACCCCCAGGGCCACATGGGTTTTTACCACTGACTGCCTGAATACCAAGCAGGAAAGTTACCACTCTTATTTTCATCCTGAAGTTCCCCCACGATTTTCTAACAGCCACATGATTAAAACAATTGTGTCCTTTGAAACATTTTAGCCCACAACAGGTGAATGTGATTAGCTCGGCCTTAATGAGGAGAAGTGAAGGGAGTGTTCTTTAATCCTTTCTGTTAAAAAAAAAAAATCCCAAACCAGAAATAAAGTAAAAATGGCAATCTGTGGAAACTCTTGGTTACCTGGCAACCCAAACCCCTGGGCTGTGTCTGCTCACATTCTAATGTCCTCCAGCATGAAAGATGCAGTCAGAGGGGATTCCCTTTATGTGCAGTCTCTCTACTCTTGCCCATTCATTCATTCCAATTATTTGGTTTCAAAGGCAGTAACCCAGATTTCTGCAGGCTTTAATACTTGTCTCTGCAGGGAAGGAAGCTTCTGCTAGGGAATTTACCATAACACCTTTTAAACTGAAACAGTGTTTTGCAAACCCCCTGGGAAAAATTGTGTTAAAGGGAAAACACAAGGAGGAGGTAGCTGGGAGTGTCGCTTGTGGCAGCCCTGCAGTTCCCTCGGGTCGGGTCGCTCTAGGAAATCTGCAGTGTCATGCCTATTCCATCCGAACCCCACCCCCCAAGGCTACACTCTGGGAATTGCCTGTCACACTGCAGGCTCATCTATAAATAATGAGCCCGAAGAGGCAACTGCCTAGAATAACAGTAAAACAGGAATAACTACCTTACCTCTAGCTTCTTTGAGCCTCCAGACCCACCTCCTCCCTAGGCCAGTTGTCTGCTAGTTATTTTTAGCTATTTTATCTGAACTAGAAATAACATTCTAGGGCTATTTTTGTTATTGCGGTTTTGCCTTTGTGAGTTAAAGAAATAATTTGAAGACTATTCCAGAGCTACCAGCTGAATTACAAACTAGAACAATTTTTTAAACTGACATTTTGCTCTTGTCAGAAAAAAAAATGCTGCATTATCTTTCTAGGTTTTAAGATTAAAGTAAATATCAGTGGTTCTCACAATGACTCCGTTCATCTCCAGCTAATCAAAACAGGTTTATCTGCTCGGTGTCTTTTAAAACATTTATTGCTCTTGGGGCTTTGTCCATTTTTACTGTTTATATTTTCACCAGTGGCTTTAAAATTTCAGTGGAAATCAAATCTGAATTCTTTTTCCTATTTGTGAGTATCTTAGTTAAAAAATTTTATGAAGGATGAGGAATTTAACAATCAATATTACAACATGGACAGAAAAGTTAATTTCCTGTTAATTTCATTCATGAAGGAAGATCAACAAACTAGCACATGTGACACTAAGCTAAAAAAACAAACAAAAAACATCTGAGGCACAAAGATGAACACAACACAGTCTCTCAGAGAGACATTATTCTCAGAGAACTTAAACTCCAAAAAGAAAGATGTTATATGCTTTATTGTAATACAAGAAAAAAAATATGCTAAGGACCTGGAGAGACAGAAGCAATGTGCTATGAGAACCTTTTGAAATACAGTTGTTAGCATCTGTGGTGATGGAAGAACCTGAGAAGGCTTTAGGAGGAAGACAGCATTTGGTTCAGGCCAATGGAAGGAGAGAATTTTGGCAGAGGTGGAAAGGGCAGTCAGGTAGAGGAAATGGAGTAACCGAAGGCACAGGGGGAAGCACGGTGCAGGTAACACCCAGGAACTGGTCAATGGTCCAGTTTGGTCAATGCACAGGAGACAGGATTGTCAGTTTCCAATCAAGCTATAATGATGCCTCTCACAAATTACTCATTCATTCATTCATTCAACAAATATTTACCAGATACCCACTCTCTTGTCAGGGTCTTGAGAGAATTTTAAAAACACTAGTAAACAAGTGATTCTGCAATAATTTTTCACAAACCCCTTCACCAGTTGCTGACTAGAAATTATCATGCCTGCTTTAAGATTACAATAATATCACAGTTGATGTCACTAAAAAATTCTGTGTCTAACAGGACATTCATGAAGAAGTTTGTCGTTCTAGAGAAGGCAGCACAACAGCAGCATGTCTGAAGAGACAGGTTGGAAGCACAAAGCATCAATGCACAAATCATTCATGCCATTAGAACATCCCAATCACATGCAAATCAACAAAAGAAAAAAGCAAACAAAATATAACCAGAAAAATTGAAATTAAGAACAACCTAACAACAGCCAGAGGGGAGGGGACAGTGGGGCGAAGGGTTTTCACGAGCCACTATAAAGGAAACATGGACATAACCAAGGGGGAGGGTGGGAGCAAGGGAGGGAGGTGGGACGGGCTGGGGGGGGAGTTGTGGGGGGAAATTGGGGACAACTGTAATTAAACAATAAAGTAATTAAAAAAAAGAATTGCACACCTGAAACCTATATAATTTTATTAAATGTCACCCCAATAAATTCAATTAAAAAATAAAATAACACAAAAATAAAAATAAAAATAAATAAATAAAAAATAAAAGGGCTACTCCTCAGTAGGGTATGTTCTCCAAATCCGCACGGATAAACATAAGGGTTAAATCCACTTTAAGAAAAAGCTTCCTTTCTTGAAAAATCTACGTCAAATGAATTCCATGGGTTGGCATGTACTAGATCCTGACAAATAGGTCTGAGGATTGTTTTTATTATTAACTAATTTCTTTTTTATCTTACCCATCAAAGACTATCTCTTCCATTTCGAAGCCAACGCTAAAACCTCAGCTTCACTACGATGACCTGCCTCAAAAGTCACAAAACCCAGAAACTGCATGATGGTATACCTGAACCACACTCTGTTTCCAAAAATCAATATTCTCCCTTTTGTTTCAAGCATGCATTAGAAAAATAAAAATTAAATTAAAAAACTGATACTTCCCTTACTGGACCTGTGCTGTGTGTACGGGACACTCAGGAAAGACATTTCACTTACAGCTCACTGTCCAGGGTATGTGGAAATCATTAACCAAAATCTGCAATGTGACTATTAAGTGCAATTCACATAATGCTACTATCACAAGGTATTTCTTTATTATTTGAACATTTTAAATATTTAGCTTAATTAGAGATTACATTTAAGAAAATTTCCTAAATATTACCAAAATGGCTTTTCTAAAACTGAGGATCCCATTAAGAGATTATATGTTTTCACACAGTATGGAAACTGACTGATTTTTGTTGTACTCAAGGAGCTCAAATATTCTCCCCTGAAGTGGGTTTTAGGGTGATATAAAAAGCAAATGAGATCACGCATGTGAAAACATTCCGTAACTGCAGAACATATTGCAAATCTGAGAGATTAGCTCCCCTCCTGCCCCCTCTGTTCTTCAGATGAGACTGATACACAGAGTCGGCCAGGATAAAATCTAAGTCTGTCTCTCTCATGAATGGCATGTCTTAGCCGCCACTACAGTCCCTACTGCTTTATCCTAAAGCTGTATGGTTGCATTCAAATTAGGTATGGCATCCACTAAGATAATTAGATTAAATTACACAAAATTGCTGCTATTCAATCATTTTTAACCTACATGAAAGGCCATTTCATACTTCAACCAACTGCAAAGCATTAGCTTAACTTCTAAGATCCTGTAAAACTGCAGACATAAGAATTAGTTGCGATGCTTCTGATGATAAGATTTGCATTTACAGAAGATGAATTAGAGCTACAGTGTTCCAAAGAAAGGGAGGGTCCTCCTCCACAAAAACTTGAAGGAAGGGGATAGGAACGGGACAGCTTTTCTGATTGAGGCTGATTGGAATACACAGTCCAAAAGAGCTGTGTAAAAGAAACCCCCAAACATAATCTATCTTATGCTGTCATTTGGAGACAAGTTGCTATCGGCCTGTAATAAGATATTGAAAGACACTTTTTCTCTTGTCTCAGAATTTCAACTAAAGCCCAAAGCTGAGGATAATAGGTACTAAGAACCCCCACATTCTAAAGAGAACTGCCAGATATATCTCTAAAAAACGTTATCAATCACACAGCTCTCACCCACTACTCCCACCAGCCTGTATAAGTAATAGATTAGAAAAATTAGAAAATCTAGAATTCTCATGTGTTATTCAATTGTTGGCCTAGCAATGGGTTGGAAATATGAGGAGGCATTTCTGGAATGCTATAGATATTTAATGGGCAGGGTCCAAAAATGCTAAATACCCTGCAAGGGAGAGCCCTGCACAGCAAAGAATTTTCCCACCCACATTGCGAAGAACAGTCCCATTAAGAAATACTGGCGGCATGGGTGAACAGTTCTATGGGGTCTCCACTCTCCTCCAGGACAGAGCTATTCCCTTACTCCAAGGGCAGGTGATATGGGACTTTGTCCTTGCCGGAGTGGCTCAATTGGTTGGAGTGTCCTCCCATAACCAGAAAGTTGCAGGTTCGACTCTCAGTCAGGGCACATACCTAAGTTTCGAGTTTGTGCATACAGGAAGCAACCAATCTCTTGCATCCATGTCTCTCTCTCTCTAAAAGCAATGATAAAATGTTCTCAGGTGAGGATAAAAAAAATTTTTTTTAAGAAATAGTGGCAAAAGTGAAAGGTTCTGTAGGTTCTCCTCCAGGATGGAGCTACTCTCTCACTCCAAAGCCAAAGGTATGGGATTCAAGAAATTAGCAGTGGCTGCAAGAAGAGGTGAGGAACATCCATTCCCGAGGTAGACTCTGCCTGAGGGAACTTACCGATCTGGCTCTGTGCCCCTGAGAGCAGAGAATACAAGGGAATTAACTGTGGGAAAGGGCTAGCTGAAGAAAGGGCAGCCTTGGGGTGGTCTCCCTCTCACCTTTTAGGGGTGCCCCTTCTGGACATCATGGAAGGCACCCAGGCTTAAGCTGTGTGGCGAGAGGACTGCCAACCAGGCACTGTCATTTGATGCCTGCCATACAGAGAACATGGCCAGCCATGGGGGAAGCACAGCACCTCTATGGAGACATTTGTCCCTCTGTCACTCCTCCTCTCAATCTCACTAGAAGAGAGAGGGGTCTCAGGAGGGAGGAGGAAAGAAGACACAAAGGAGAAAAGGAGCAAGCCAGCCCCCAACCAATCCAGTCCCCTCACCAACACAGGTCTTGTCTCAGGCCAAGCCTGGCAGAGGGGAAGCATTCTCTACCGGACAGCAGGCTGAAATTTCAACCTGATTACATTGACCTGGGCTGGAATTTTATGCCCAAAAGTGTTCACAAAGCAATGGGATTTGTCTAAGACATTGTTCACCTGGAAAGGATTTGACAGCACATGTTTGGTAGCAAAGAGAAAAAAATGAAGGCCAAAAAAAGAAAAACCTGCTTCATATTTTCATCTTACCAAATCCTAGTTAATAAAGAACATTCTCAGCTGATAACTTTTCTAAATGAAAATGTAGCAATAATCCCAACGTGTGAATCGAAAGTTCTTTAAAGTAACTAAAAACTATTTTTAAAAAAACCTTCATAATAATAGCTGCCTGTATTAGCCAGAGTCAATAACTACAAGCAACAAGCAGCTTTTAGGTCTCTCGGGCAAAGAATGAACTCGCTGAAGAGTATCACAGGCCTACAGTGCTCACTCCGTCTATGATGCTTATCAAGCACTACCATACGTCATGCATTGTTCTGGGCGCTGGGACACAGCAGTGAACAAGAGACAAAGTCTCTTCCTTCATGAAGCTCAACCTCTAATGAAGAGCCCAACAACAACAAGTAAGAAAGACATACAGCATGGCAGAGGATGGTAGAAGAAAAACTAAACAGAGATGGAGAGAGGGTCTTCTTCATGGGGTGGAGGGAATACTCTTAAATAAGGCTGATTAGGGAAGACATCCCATGAAGTTGGCATTTGGGCAGAGTCCCCCAAAAGGTGAAGGCATGAACAGTGTTGGTGGTAGATACAATATCACCACCCCTGGATGCTGCCATCACTGCAGATGGACCCTGGCAGGACGGCGACCACTGGTAAATTCTAACCATCCTTCCTTTTTGTCTCCCCCATTGATTCTATCCCATCTCCAGGCAGAACAACTCTGTGACTGATGGAAACCAAAATGTCATCCCCAATTATGCCTCTTTGACAAAAATAATATTTTTGAGCTGAAGGCCATTAAGCAGCAGCAAATGCAGGAAAAGCTCCTTCTATCCTTTTCCCTTTCTGCCTAAAGGCAGGATATAAATTCTGCTTTTGCTAGAGACAGACTCTAATCAGCCCACAGGCAGCGCCAGAGGAACCTGCAAACACACCTTACTCCATTGGTTTCCTCCCAGTGTGCGGCTCCCCTTGGAAACTAGAAATTGCTTTCCTTTGTCTCGTGACTTCACAAATCTATTGTTCTTTGTTGAAGATGTTGTAGAAGAGTCCTATGCCACCGTCTGAGTTACTCTTCGGGAAGAATGTGCGCTGTGCGTGTTAATAAACTCTCTTTATATGTCTTTCTTTACTAGCAGGGGTGTCCAACCCGTGGCCCTCTGGCCCGGGATGGCTATGCATGCAGCCCAACACAAAATCGTAAATTTACTTAAAACCTCATTTTTGCTCATCAGTTTTCATTAGTGTTTGTTTATTTAATGTGTGGCCCAGAGATACCAAAAGTTTGCCCCCACCCCCCACAAGAGTCCCAGCTGAAAACAAAAGACAGGTAGAGGGGAAGTTTTGCCTCCCCCCACAGCCACACCAGGGCTTTCTGCCCTGCATCAGGAATGGGCAGAAGGAGGAGGGGCTGAGCTACATTCAGCGGGATTTCCTCCCAATTGGAAGGATGAGCGTCTACCACACTGCTGTCTCTAAGAGCCCACTCTTTGGCGTTAACTCGCTGGGAGGGTCGTGGCTGTGATGAGGTTAAGTGTCTTGCTCTGGCACTGTGCGGAGAGCAGGAATTCAGGCTCGTGTCTTAGCTGGGTCCAAAACCTGTGACCCAATCACAGTGAGAATTGTTTCCTCGAGCAAACAATTACCTGTTTTCTTGCCAGCATTCACCAAGTCTCAGGATACTCACTCTCATGCTAGGTGTTCCTTCCAGCTTTCCTTACCTCCTTTCCTCTCTGCAAGCGGCTAGTTCCTAATCACGCCAGGTGGTGGTTGGGCCCTCTGGGTCCGTGTTTCTCAAAATGTAGTCCTCCGATTAGCTGCATCAGCATCATCTGGGAGCTTGTGAGAAAGGCCCCATCTCAGGCCCCACTGCCAGACCTGCCGAATCAGAAACCAGGGGAGAAGGCAGCCATCTTGGTTTTAACAAGCCCTCCAGGTGGTCCGGGTAGAGCCGTGCACGTGGGTCTTACAGCTGTTCTGGATGCTGTGCCTTTTCAGCGTGGTTCGCACACCGGGAGCCGTCATCTGCCTGCCTCTCATTAAATCCCACTCCTCCGTCAAGAACAGCCACTCGCCTCTTTCAAGAAGCTTCACCATTCTGGGCCCAGAAAATCTCTGCCTTGAAATCTCTGCCTTGAAATGTCTTTAGGAATTTGGCCTTATGTATACAGTCCACACTGAGCCTACAAAATCTTAAGAAATTAAAACAAACATCCCTTTAAAGGGAATGTACACCTATGCACAATATTGTATTTTGACCGCCAAAGCTAACTGGGGCCATGACACCTTGAACTGTGACGCAGTGGAGAAAAGTCACGTATTACTTATACGGCACCCAAGACATGGACAGTGCTTAACAAATGCTTTTAAAATGCTTATTTGCTCATCAGAATAGTTGAATCCTGACGACGTTGTTGGGTGACTACCTATCATAGGCTTTCTGTGGGTAGAGTTCACTCACAGTACAATGAAATCTATGGAACGGTAAGATGATTCAAAACAGGGCTTCAGTGAGACTTTTATAGCTTTTATAAATGCAAATTCATACCCCTAGGTAAAGCTTCACAGAGTTCTTTTTTTACCAATACGCAGAATAAGACTCCAGTTTCTATGGATTTATGATTCTCATGGG
>VMDR010018036.1:0-19539 GCA_007922815.1 Macrotus californicus | reverse complement strand
CTGGAACATAATCAACAAAAGAAAACAGCAAACAAAATACAACCAGAGGCATTGAAATTAAGAACAATCTAATGATGGCCAGAGGGGAAGGGGGAAGGAACAGTGTGAGGAAGGGTTTCCAGGAAACACTATAAAGGACACATGGACATAACCAAGGGGGAGGGTGGAAGCAAGGGAGGGAGGTGGGATTGGCTGGGGTGGGGTGGGGGAGTTGTGGGGGGAAAATGCAGACAACTGTAATTGAACAACAATAAAGTAATTAAAAAATAAAATATAAATAAATAAATAAAAGATATATTACCGTATATAATTTGCTAATATTTTGTGTAGGAATTTTTAAACTGTTTTAAATTTAAATTATTTTTTATTTTTAGAGAGAGAGGAAGAGAGGTAGAAAGAAAGAGAGAGAAACATCGATATGAGAGGGAAACATCAATCAGTTGCCTCTCATATGTACCCCAACCAGAGACTGAACTTTTAACCTAAGCATGTGCCCTAACCAGGAATTGAACTGGCAACTTTTTGTTTTGTGGAATGATGCCCAATCAACTGAGTCACACCAGTCAGGGCTGTTTAGGAATTTTTTACATCTCCATTCATGGACAATATAGCCCTACAGTAGTTTTTTAAAAAAATAGTATCCTTGTTTGGTTTTGATACCAGGTTGATGTTGGTCTCTAAATAAAATGTTGAGAAACATTCCTTTTTTATTTTTGCAACATGTTGATATAAAATTAGTATTTTCAATGTGTAGAAGTTATCCTTTTTAAAAGTATCTTTTAAAAAAATCCTTTTCTAAGGCTGTGTTTGTTGCTTTGAGAGAGAGAAAGGGAGAGAGAAAGAAAGAAATATCAATGTGAAACATCAATTGGTTGTCTACTGTACGCGCCCCAGCCAGAGATCAAACCCATGACCTAGGTATGTGTCTGACCGTGATCAAACCTGTAACCCTTTGGTGTATGGATGACACTCCAACCAACTGAGCCACCAAGTCAGGATGAAGTTGTCTTTTTTTAAAAAAGAATATAGAGCTATTTAGACTTATTATTTCTTCTTGTTTTTATTTTTGCAGGTTATGTATTTCAAGGAATGATAGCATAAAAGTTTCCCTTTCGACACAGCCCCATGAATGTTAGCTCAAGTAAGGCAAAGAGTGTTCTAGCATATCAACATACCTATTGATGCTAATGGGCAAGGCCAGGGAAGTCATCTCAAACTTTTGGAGAAAAAAATTGGTACTATGTGACAACACTTTCTATGAAGTTAAGTGTATGTTTAAAAATAGTTGGTTTTTTAGCAAGGTGGGAACATATTTTAGAATGCCTGAAACACTCTTTTGCTAAGCCTATCTGCTGTGCTAAGATGGGGTAGAAACCATAGGTTGCTATCAGTCTCCCAGGGTCCAAGGAAAACTGTTGTACATATTTGCATTACCAATTCCAGAATGGTGAGGAGTTGAACTGCTTTTAGGTGAAAACACCTCATTGGAAATCAGACCAAAAGCTTCCTAGAAGCTGAGACCAGGAAAAATAGTGAATCAGAAATCAGAAAAATTCTTCAGAATCTGGGCATGGAGCTAGAGATAGCAGCGAGGTCAGGGTCAGAAACCAAGTGAGGGCCAGGCAGGGCCACAAGCCCCTGAGCTAAAGTCACCACCTCCTAAATGAGGACACTGTGTCCCCTGACTAGCAGTTTGACAGTCCCTCCCATGTTAGGGACCAGGAGCTGTCCTGTTTTCCCAGAATCACCAAGTAAGCCACCATTTCTGGCTGGAGTAGGGCAGATGTTGGAACATTGATTTATCCAGTTGCTCATCTTGGGTCACAACTAAGGTATCAGGGCCCTGGCACTTCCAGACTGGTAGACAGAAGCCTTCCCTCCCTGTCCTTTCATCATCTCATCCTCTTTTTCTTTTCCATAGCTTCATGTTTTCTCTCCCTCTCATCATGCCTACTTTTTCTTTCCTTTTCTTCTTCCTTCTTTCTGCCTTTCCTTCACTTTTTCCCTCCGGCTTTAACACAGGTTTCTCCTGCTCCTCCCTCCAGGTGTCTTTTCTTATCAGGTAGGAGGAACTTTAGAGGTGGTTTCCAGGACACTAGACTAAAACTTTCTCATGATAGAAAGTCACACAAGGTGTTGGAGCTGAAAAGAGAATGAAACAAAAATTCAGATTAATAGATGTCAAGCCACAGATCTTTTAGATACAGCCAGCCTTTCCTATCTGGGAAGGAAGGACCAGTATCTTTCTAGCCCTGTAAGTGGACTTAATGCTAGTGAATGTGGTTCTCCCTTTGGGACAGAGAAGGGGTACATCTGGTGCTGTACACATAGAAATCAGGAAAGAAAAAAGAAATCAAGAGAATCATTACCCAGAATTTGGGGGTGGGGAAAGGCAAATATCCTTCTAGAGCCAAAGGTCCCTCTTCAAAGTGGAAGCGCCAGGCATGTGATTAGAATATTTTAAAAGCCTATTACTTTGAACCTTTGGAGCACTTGGTATTATGTCCCCAAGACAAACAACAGACCAGAAATCGCTGGAAAACCAAACTCACTGCCCTTGCCAAAGGAGCAGTGACACATACCTGCAATTATGAAAATGCCCACTAGGGGAAGTAGTGATTAC
Organism: Macrotus californicus; assembly: GCA_007922815.1. Taxonomy (NCBI): domain Eukaryota; kingdom Metazoa; phylum Chordata; class Mammalia; order Chiroptera; family Phyllostomidae; genus Macrotus; species Macrotus californicus. The sequence continues at coordinate 16,916 of VMDR010018036.1, read as the reverse complement.
TGCAGATTTTGGGCCATAGAGTCAGTGTGTGTAGGATACACACATACACACTCTTTATCAAACCAATAGCAAATATTATTCAACTAGTATAAAATAATGGAATTTGATAATTATTTAGAATAAGATAGGGGAAATTCCAAGTTGTACCCTTCCTTGTATTAAACTTCAGTTGGTTTCTAACATTGACATTGGTCCTTGGGATAACATTAGGAAGACACAGTGGCTTTCTGGGCCTCCTTGGTCCTCAGCTCAACTTCTTGCTTTTCTGTGTGGGGACTTCAAATGGATTATTTTAAAAGCCTTTAACTATTCATTTGCTCCTATCAGGTAGAATGAGGTAATTGCCTTTTTCAAACAATTTTAACTTGAGAACTTCCTATGCTAATATCTCTCCTGCTCCATTCCACTCCCACTCCCCCATTCAAATACAAGAACTTTTCTTTCCACCTGAGGACAAGGCCAAATTCTTGTATATGTTAATTCAAGGAAGTTTTCTTAAAACCTGGAATTATATACTCGATTTCCTCACATCATGTTCTGCATGATTCCTTTCCTTTTTAACCATGCATCTGTTCCTTACCTTCTCTTTTCCAGTTCGGGCTCACTATCATGGAATGAAAAAACAAATTACTTGTTAAAACTCCATTAGCAGGCCCTTGCCCCTGAGGCCTAACATTTTGTATTTTTCGTCCTCTGAATATTTAAAGTCTATTTTAACAAACATTTGAATAACTAGGTTTTTAACCAAAGTTTGAACAATGAGTCTTCTTACATGATTACAGATTCTTGGGAACAGAATTGCTCAGAAGCCAATGCAGTGCAAAACGGCTCCTCTTCTGAGCCAGCTCATTTATTTGCTTGGGACAGTGAATGCTCTAATCACAACATATTTGGTTTCCTTTGTAATACTGGAATTTCTTAAGTGTCCTTGGACACTTTCCAACCCCTCAAATATTAGTCATGCCGCTTGACGTTCAAACAAATCCCGAAGTCGACATTCTCGAACACATCCTTTTCTATTTGCATGGAAATTAGATTTTAAAAACATCAAAATGACAACAAGTTTCATAGCCCATGTCCATAAAATGCCTCTCCATTGGTAAGTGGACTGTAAATTCTGCTTCCAAACAGTAGCTTTCAGTTCCATTAGTTTATGATGCTTGAGAAAGCTAAACAGGAATTGCAAGCTGATGCAGTTCATTGTCATGGGGAAATTTCCCTCGGTGCAGCTTCACTGTGTTTGGCTTTGCTTAGATCTGAATTGAAGTACCTTTGGGTCTTTTACCTTGGTGTTTTTATTATGTGGTAAACAAAGTAAATCTACATTTGATCTCAAGTCCATAAGATTTGTTTGACTTTGAAAATCAGAAAATTAAAAAAACCCTAACTATCTGTGGCAATGAATAGAAAAACTCACTGCTAACAGTGTGGGCATTAGGAATAATCATATCTCACAGTATTACCCTATCATTTTTAATTAACTAACTATCTACAAATTTATTGAGCACCTAATATGTACCAGATGCTGGGATATAGAAAGAAATATGATAGTGCTCATGCTAGTGGAAAGAAAGAAAGACTTGTGAAGAGATTTTGATAAAAAGCAATGCATAGTACAATAAAAGCAGAGAAAAAGTTAGATCTATGGGAAAGTGGATAACTTTCAAAGGGTGTGAGGGAAGGCTTCACAGAAGAGGTAGCATTTGAAATGTACCTTGAGTAAGGAGCAGTGTCCTAGCTGGAAGTTGAGCATAGGGCATATGAAAGGGAGTTTGGGTCAGACATGTGAAGGTCTCCAAATGCCTGACAAGAAGTCTGGCCTCTGTCCTCCTCATATGCATTTGGAAACATTTATTGATTCATTGGTTTATTCAACTGAGCGGTTGTTCCCCAGGTGCCAGGGATACAGTGGTGTTCTAGAATTTTCCCTTGACTCCTGCAGGTCCACCAGACACCTTTTTCTGAGCCTCTGTATTCCCTGGGAGGCTGACCTGTGTCCTCTGGGTTCTGGCTAGAGGTGATAAATTAGAGGCACTAGCAAGAGACCAGAGAGTGAAGAGAGAGATGGAGTATTTACCACCCAGCTCCCCCTCTATGGGGTTACAGTGCCTGAATCTCCCAGGATATAGTTGCTGCCAGTCCACCCTCTCCAGATAGCTCTCTTGGGGTCAAGGAAACCACTCTCTTACCTTGGCCTTCAGGCCTCATCTGGCAATGACTTCCTGCTGATACTCATCCTGGATGCCGCACCATCTTTGTTTCTCTCCTTAAACTCTGCCCACACTATTCTTAGTCTCTTTATTAAGCTTTCCTCAATTACTCAGCTTAGGGTAATTGGGTCATCTGTATGTGCCATCTGTACGCTCCCAGGACTGTGACTCATAAAAGTGGCAAATGAGACCCCAACTCCCATGCAGCCCATTATCTAGTGCTCCTGAACTTGTGTGAGCAGGAGAAAACTGGATCGGATCATTTTATTTTGGGAAAATCACTGGATGGCAGTAAGGAGAAAGATTTCAGTGGAGGGGAAGGGTCTGTTACTGTTGTCCTGGCAACAGATGCAAGGAAGGAACAGGGAAATATGGGTAGAGGGAGAGAAGGGGGGTGAGAGTCATTTGGCAAACCACAAGCATTTGGCAGAACCTAGTGAGTGAGAAGGAATACTCAAAGCTGGTGCTCATGTCCTGGCTTGGGTAACTGGGTGGATGTTCCAACCTGGAGCTGGGGAGCCCAGGAGAAAGAGTCAATTGGCAAGAAGAGAAAATGAGGACTTTGACGTTAAACACATTCAGTGTATACTGCCAGTGGAATATCCAAGTGGATGTCTCTAGCCAGCTATTGGATATGTAGGTTTGAGTTTGTAGGAGGAGTCAAAGTGGGATCTGGGTGTTCCTTGGAGTCTAGGTGAGCATGAACTCAAGGAAGTGTTTAGGACAGCCAAGAGAGAACATGCTGAGTGAGCACTGCAGAAGGCCCCTGAGAGATCCCATGGAGCTATGATTTGTAAAGAGCAGCTCAGCAGTGACACAAGGGCCTAAAGCTCCCCTCAGTCAGTAATGGGTCCCCTCATCTCAGCCCCAAGGTGGCAGTTGGAGTCTTACACCACCTGCGTGTGTAGGGAATGCCATTGAAGCTGTCCTTGGTGACTCAGGTTTGCCAAGCATCCCAGGCTCCTATTTTACTGAATGTAGACATGAGTAAGGAAGAGATTGGACAAGGTGAGTCTGAATTAACCCCAGACATATTCTGAAAGTGGGATTTTTAAAAATTGTTGGTATGTTTTGGTAACATGGCCAAGATTACCTCTCTGGTCTGTGATGGCACTAGCATTGGAGGTGGGGTCTGCTCCCAAAGCCATTATCCACCTACTAAAGGACAGAAAAGAACAAGGTAGGGGCTGGCAGGAAAGGCCACATGGAAGAGGGGCAGAGAGTATCCAGGTAGAGGTAGTAACTTTTGGAACAGAAGCAAAGGAGCAGTTTGCTGCCTGAGAAATGATAAGAGATGTGTCTAGAAAGGGAGGTTCAGCCCAAGGGGGAAGGTCCTCCTGCACCAACCTAGGTGAGTCTGTGTGCTTAGTCACTGAAGGCCACATGAATGGAATAATGCAACCCCCTTTGTGCTTTAGGAAGATTCTCTCTTGTATCTAGCACCTTTCCAGGTGTGAGGTGTGCTCCTTCCACCCACATCCTGCAGTCCTTTTTAGGCTTCACAACAACCTATAATCCTCATTTAAAGGCACAGGCAGAACCACTGCTCAGAGGGTGTGAGTAGGTTCCCCAAAGTGGTGGAGCTGGTACCCGAAAGCAGGCCTTGCCTCTCTCAGCCCTGGTGCCCCCACAAACTCACACCTCCACTGGTGGGAATAGCAAAGGCAGGAGTACTCTGGAATCTGTGACAATACTCCTCCCTAGATATGGTGAATGGGCAGGGTTTGCTCCCTTCCACCTTAGACCTAGGAGCAGAATCTCTGAGTAGGGATGTCCAGAGGCCATGAGCCACAGAAGGCTTCACTTGTGGTGTTTTCCTTACTCTTGCCTCTCATTTTGGTCTAAAGATGCTGCTTTTCTTTGGGAAGCCCAGATTAGGCAGTTAGAGTGAGCCAGGTAGGACTCAAGGGAGGGAAAGAAGAGCCTGTTCTGAGTTCTGTAGGAGGAAAACTTTGCTGCCCAGTCTGTCTGGAAGATGCTGTGACCCAGCAAAGTTGTACCTGTGGTGGGAGTTCTCAGTCTGCTGGGAGTCTCAGGGAGCTGCATCCAAAACCCTACGTGATGGAATAATGAGTGGAATTGGAAGGTTCTATAAGATCACTTGTGTCCCCCAAAATTCATGTTAAAGTCCCAAATACCCAATACCTCAGAATATAGCTTTATTTAGGCATAAGGTTTTTAAAGAGGTTATTCAGTTAAAATGAGGCCATTAGGGTGGGACCCTCATTTAATAGGACTGGTGTCCTTATAAGAAGAGAAAGAGGCACCAGTGGCACCCACACAAAGGGACAACCATGTGAAAAGGGCACAAAGAGAGGCCTCAGAGGAAACCAATCCTGCTGACACCTTAATCTTGAGCTTTAGCCTCCAGAACTATGAGACATAAATTTCTGTTGTTTAAGCCATCCAGTCTGTGGCACTCTGTTGTAGCAGCTGGAGCAGACTAGCAAAGAATGCAAGATGATAATAAAATTAGGGAGTTATGGCATCACAAATTCATGTTGCTATACCTACAAAACCATTCACTCCCTGATCTGCTTTTCATCCGCACAAAATAGATGTTGCTTGAAGGATGAGAACATTCCCAAAACCTTTATGCCTTGACATTTTCACATATATGATTTATTCAAGAAAACTAACTAGTTAATATATACTGACTGAGTAAGAAGAAGGGTGAACAGTGGACAGTCATCGTTAGCAGTGCAGGGGCCCTGTGTTTTTATATAATCTCCCTCAATCCTCAGAACAGCCTTTAACTATGCACCTTATAAACCCCTGAGCTACAGGCAGGGTAGGTAACTTGTCCCAAGTCACTACTGTAAGTGCCAGAGCTACTATCAAACCCAGGCTCAGCCAAGTCTAGAGCATGGTTATTTCCACTAACCTCTGTATTTAGGTCCTGAGAAATTTAAAAGAAGACAGGGACCCTGCATCTCCCTTCCCCAATCTCACAATCAGTCTCAAGACAAGATATACACAAATGAAGAAGTGATAAGCCGTCTCAGGTGATATACCTATTTGCCATGCACATAGAACTTTTGGGCTCTGCTCCCAAAAACACCCACATGACTACCTGGTGCAACTGGGCTTCATAGAGAGGTCCACAGCGAAGACTTTGGCCTTGAGGGCTTTGCTTGCAGACATCACCCCAACATTTGCAGTTTTCTTGGTTCACAACACCAGCCCAGTTTTGCCCTATTAGCTGATTTAACTGTGGCTGTGACCCTGCGTTCTCAGCTAAATATTCCTGGTCCCTTGTCCTTGGCCTCTGACCTCCCCATCTGTCCTGGTTGCAAATTGTGCACTCCTTTCCATACCCATTCTGACTGGTGCAATGATGCTGCAGCTGGCTCAGCAGCTCTTGGATCCGACTGCAGGTAGTGATAAGAAGAAAAAGTCATTCTGGGCAGGTAATGGTCAAGTGTAAGAGGAAGAAGCACCCACAGGAAACAGAAGGACAGAGGCATCGAACAGAACCTTTTAGACATAAAATGAAAAGACTTACCACTTCAAACAATCTCAATAATGGTTTTGGCATTTTGATCTGTGCAATTCCCTTCTCCTTTCTGAAAATCCATGTACACACTTATTCTGACTCACTGATTGGCTTTTGAGAAGGCATCAACACATACATCATCAGTCAAAATGCACACGAAACAAAGAGCATAGAGGAATTTAAGTTACAGTGGTACAACTCTGAGTGGAGTAAGCTCAGATGAGTGGAAGCAAAAAATACAAAAGACAGATGTAGAAAAGAGTGAAGAGCAGCACCCCCAGTATCCGGTGAAGAACTCCCACTCCTCACACCCATCTCTTCTCCATGGGTTCATCTATGAATATAAAGGCAGCAAGGTGATTTAGCTTCATTCGACAACTCTCACTGAAAAGGATTTAGAGATTTCCAGAGGACATTTTTGTGATGGATTAGTTATATCTGCCAGAGACACAGGCTGCAGAGTGGTGGCATGCAGCCCAGTGATTTGGCATCCCAGTTAAGCCACATTCATTGCCTATTAGATTTCTCCTGCACTGCATCCATGCAGAATTGGCTCCCCCTCTGACAAAGATGCTGCAATCAACCCCATGTGTAGTATGACCACTGTCCCTGATGATCATCTATCTACCTGGACTCTCCCTTCTGGCTGGACTAGTTCATCCAGTCTCCACTTCTACTTGACCCCAGCTTCCTGCTTGAGAGGAATGAACAAGCAAATGTATATAGCATTTGGCATTGTCAGCACATAGTAGGTACTCTATAAATTACTAATAATCTCATTACATCACAATAATCAGTCTTCCTTAATAAATGATAATTGAGTGCCTACTATGTATGAAGTATTTTCTGTAGTTTCTCTCACTTAATCCTGCTGACCACACTAGAAAGTAGGTTTTCCTATTATAGTTCCCATTTTATAGATAAAGCAACCGAGGCCCAAGACGTGCTCAAAGGTAGGTAACTTGTAAGTGATGAACCAGGGATTCAATCCAGTCATGTCTGGTTAAAAGCTCATCTCTTTTCAATGTTTGCCATGCAGGCTTTCTCCAAGCTGATCACCCAACCACAGTCAGAACATTCCTCCCTTCTTAGGCCCCTATACACAGTCTAAGGATCTTCAGTATTCAAAGTACTGAATGTTAGTCTGCACTTCTTATCTATAGAACAAGGAGGTACCTTCTGGGTGTCCTTGTGCAATTCTGGTAGGGCAAAGTCATGAACTCATGCCCAACATCCATTGCTACTCCTCAAAACTCTCCAAAAACTCTGGCCACAAATCTGAGACCCCAAGAGTTGGCTGGTAGATGCTTCTGTCCCCATTGGCTCCCAATTACCTTTGAATTTCCAGCAGGGAAATTACACTTAATTACCTTTTAATGCATTTACTTGAACATTCATTCTGGCTGACATCTTCCATGGAACCTTTTGAAGCTGGGGAGAAAAATACTTCAGAAGTGCTATTTCAAGAGCTTTGTCCCTTTGCTGAGCTGGTTCCATGGGGGCACTGCTCCCCTCAGAGGAAGCTGCCCTGGCTACCTAGTCACCAGGCTACCTGCACAGCTACCATGCTGTGCTGCAGGTGAATTTCTCTGTGCTCTCAACTTCCTCCTCTGCTTCCCCCCTCTTCAGTTGATGAATGCGAGTGAGGCAGTCTAGACATGGACTTGGAAAGGGCGGAGTAGAGAGGGAGAGTGGGAATGGATGTGTCCTGCAAATTAAGCCTTGGGACACGGGCTGGGGCACCTCAGTTATCCTCCATACACCTGTCTCCCATCTCAGAGGATACAGTTACCTCCCTCCATTCCTACATTGTGGAGTCACACTTGGCCTTTTGCTGCCCACAACAGCCATAGATTCATCCCAATTTCTAAGCCAATCCTGACTAAGGCAGGAAGTATATCAGTGGCCCTGGTACCAACATTTATCATGTCCTACAATTCTGATCCTCAGGATAATACCTGGAGAGCAAGTACTGTGATTCACCACCTGGACCCCACCTGCATACTGACAGCACCTCATCTGGAGATCTGGTGGATAAAACCCCTGTTGGGATAGTTCTGAAGCATGTTCTACACCAGGGGTGACTAACCCATGGGCCGCGTGAGGCCCAGAATGGCTATGAATGCAGCCTAACACAAAATCATAAATTTACTTAAAACATTACTTTGTTTTATTACTAAGTGTTATACTGTTTCGTTACGTAGATATGTATATTTTCTATATTAGTGATCACAAACTTGGGACCCACTCAATGGTTTTAAAGTATTATTGAGGACTTCTGGTCAAGATGGACACATAGGTAGACACACTGTGCCTCCTTACACAACCAAAAGAAGGACAACAACAAATTTAAAAACAAACAAAAAAACAGAACTGCCAGAAAATCAAACTGTATGGAAGTTCCACCAACCAAGGAGTTAAAGAAGAAACATTCATCCAGACTGATAGGAGGGGACAGCTGGCAGAGAGGACTTCTGGCAAGGCAGTGGCTGGTGGAGTGGATGGTCCTATGTTCTGTATGCAGATAAACCAGGAGGAACAACTGGGGAGTGAGACAGACTGCACAACCCAGGGTTCTAGCACCGGAAAATAAAGCCTCAAAACCTCTGAGTGAAAAAATCTGTGGCAGGAGAAACTCCCAGCCTCACAGGAGAGTTTGTTGGAGAGACCCACAGGGTCCTAGGACGTACACAAAACCACGCATGTGGGAATCAGCACCAGAAGCGCCCAATTTGCTTGTGGATAGCAGGGGAAGTGACTGAAAACCAGCAGAGAGCGGAGCAAGCAGCACTGTTCACTCTTGGATCCTTCCCCCACTGACAGCATCACAACACAGCAACTTGGGTTGCCCCCCACTGGAGAATACCTAAGGCTCTGCCCCTTACTTAAAACATTACTTTGTTTTATTACTAAGTGTTATACTAAGTTTCATTACTAAGTTTTTTCTATATTACTGATCACAAACTTGGGACCCGCTTGACAGTAACAGGTACACTGAGACACACACACACAAAAAAGGCTGAAAGGAAAGAACAGATCAAAGATCCAGAAAAAATACAACAGACGAAGAGAGAGCAAACCTATTGATGCACAGTTCAAAACACTGGTAATCAGGACACTCACAGAAATGGTTGAGTATGGTTGCAAAAGAGGAAAAAGTGAAGGCTATGAAAAGTGAAATAAAGGAACATGTTCAGGGAACCAACAGTGATGGGAAGAAAACCGGGACTCATATCAACAGTTTGGAGCAGGAGGAAGAAACAAACATTCAACCAAAACAGAATGAAGAAACAAAAATTCAAAAAAATGAGGAGAGGCTTAGGAACCTCTAGGACAACTTTAAACATTCTAACATCTGAATTATAGGGGTGCCAGAAGGAGAAGAAGAAGAGCAAGAAATTGAAAACTTATTTGAAAAAATAATGAAGGAGAACTTCCCCAATCTGGCAAAGGAAATAGACTTCCAGGAAGTTCAGGAAGCTCAGAGGGTCCCAAAGAAGTTGGGCCCAAGGAGGAACACACCAAGGCACATCATAATTAAGTTACCCAAGATAAAAGGTAAGGAGAAAATCTTAAAAACAGTAAGAGAGAAGGAGACAGCTACCTACAAAGGAATTCCCATAAGACTATGAGTTGATTTCTCAAAAGAAACCTTGCAGGCAAGAAGGGGCCAGAAAGAAGTATTCAAAGTCATGAAAGGCAAGGACCTACATCCAAGATTACTCTATCCAGCAAAGCTATCATTTAGAATGGAAAGGCAGATAAAGTGCTTCCCAGATAAAGTCAAGTTAAAGGAGTTCATCATCACCAAGCCCTTATTATATGAAATGTTAAAGGGACTTATCTAAGAAAAATAAGATCAAAACCATGAACAGTAAAATGACAACAAACTCATAACTATTAAAAACCAAACCTAAAAACAAAAACAAACTAAGCAAACAACTAGAACAGGAGCAGAATCACAGAAATGGAGATCACATGGAGGGTTATCAGCAGGGAGGGGGTAGGAATGGGGGAAAAGGTACAGGGAATAAGAAGCATGAATGGTTGCTACAAAGTAGACAGTGGAAGGTTAAGAATGGTATAGGAAATAGAGAAGCCAAAGAACTTATATGTACAACCCATGGACATGAACTAAGGGGTGTGGAAATGTGAGCGGGAGGAGGTGTGCAGAGCAGAGGGGAATAAAGGGGAGAAAATGGGACAACTGTAATAGCATAATCAGTAAAAATATATTTTAAAAAAATTTTAAAAAGATTATGGAAGGGGCCACTGCAGAATTAGGGTTATTATGTGAGGAGTTTTGCTTATCTGTGGTGTCAGATATTACAAAAATTATGCCAGGGCCCTTTTTTTTTGCTTATAAATTTTCATTAGTGTTTGTATATTTAATGTGTAGCCCAAGACAACTCTTCTTCTTCCAGTGTGACCCAGAGACACCATAAGATTGGACACTCCTGTACTGTCCCCTGGAGGTCCCCAGCAAGACCAGGCTGTAGTTCCCTACAGAGGTCATGTTATTGATAACAGCCACCTCCTCCCCTACTGGTATTTACTAGGCTAACCTTCCAAATAAATGACTTATGCTTAAGCACTTGCCTCCAGTCTGCTTCTGGGAGAACCATGACATCTTTACACAGTATTCCCAGCCTCTCTTGGCTGTCCCTAGCTCAGGGATGAGCCCTCCAGAAGACACATGCTGGTTCAGCCCAGTGGGTTTGGCCTTCCTCTCTCCCCACACTTCCTTTTCTAACTTGTTATACCTCTCCCACCACCACCTTCAAGACTAGGGTCTGGCTGTCAGCTAGGGTCTTGCGCATTGGGGCATTAAATATTGGCCATTATCTGGGTTCCCTCCACTCTGTTCCATCCGTCCCAATGGCAGCAATCTCCAGCATCTACTATGACCCTTGAAGCTGCTTGGATCATGTAGCTGGTGCTGTCACAGCTTCAGAGTCAAATCTTCATTCTTTCCTTCCCATGAGTTGAAGGACCTGATTCAGACAGGAGGATATTCGGTGCTCCAGGTAGAGACAGGACTGCTCAATACAAAGACCTGAAGTTTAGGAAGCAGACAGGTATGTGTTCAGATCTCAGCCCTGCCATGTACAAGTCACTCTGCCCTGTGTGAGTTCATTTTTGAGAGTCAGCATCTTTATCCTTAAATGATAGGTGGTAGATATGGCTTGTACTCCCTCTTCCATAGTGTGGAGTTGGATAGCGGCTGCCCAGCCAGGGATGGCATTCTCAGCAGTCCTCGCACTTAGGTGACCAGTTCTCACTGGTGGAATATGAGTGGAAGGGACGTGTGTCTCTTCCAGGCCAATGTGATTAAGAAGCAGATGTATCTTCATTATCTCTCTCAACTTCCTCCTAGATGCAGATGACTCCAGAGTCCAAGACTAGATGTTTGAATCACCATGTGGAGGACAGCTGTGTGCCAACCAGAAACACCAGCATTGGAGCATGTGAGCCAAAAAATATTTGTGAAACTACTAAATTGTGGGGGGTTATTTACAATGGCAGCTGACAAAACCCTAACCAATATATAATCATATTATGACCTAAGAGATAATACAGACAATTGCTGTGTAAGGAGCACTTGTTGTGTGCCAGGCACTGTTCTTGATATTCATGGTTTAATTGAATCCTCAAAGCAGCCACATTATCCACATTTTGCAGTTGTGGAAATCCTAGCCCAAAGAAATAAAATTATATGGCCAAGGTCATACAGCTAGGCAATGCTAGATCTGAGTTCTTAACCATTAGGGGAAACTGCCTCTCATGCATGTACAGCGTCAACATGTTGCCTGCTACAGAGTGAGTGCTTCCTAAATGGGCATCATCTTTGTTAATTAGGCAGGAGAAAGTTTGGCCAGGGCTTGCTGACACCTATATAGAACCTTTGTCTAGAGGAGTCAAAGGCCTGCCATTCTGGGCAGATGAAATAGACAAGGGTGGCCCTTCTGGTGGGAGGGCACAGGGCTAGGCTTTCAGGTTCACTGGAGCCTTCAACCAGGGTCACAACCGAATGCCGACATTTCACTGCTCCCCAGACATCCCCAAGTAGTTCCTCAGCTGGACGCCTGGCTAGTGGGGAGCATGAAAATAAACCCACTGTCCTAGATTTCCTGGGGCAAAACATTCCCTGGGAGCCCTTTCCTGCAAGTCAGCAGGCCCTCAAGGGACTGGACAAGCAACACCTCTGCTCCCCTCGAAGAGGCCTCCCCAAGGCCTCATGGGATGGCTTCTGGGCCCTTGGCTTCAGCCCAGCTTCAAGAAGGGCTACTGCTGGCCAGGAGGGTAATAGATTTCTGTCTCCTTTTTGAAGGCCTTTTGTGTGCCTTCAAATCCAGAGCCAAATGCTCCTCCTCAAAAAAAAAGAAGCTGTATTTCTACTTTCTGCATGAGACCTGTGGAGCTGGAAGACCTGGGGGAGAGCTGGCCCAGGGTTTTATTTATATTAATTGTCTACCCCTCTTCCTGGCCCCTCACTTCACAAAACTCCCTTGTGGGACACCAGTGAAGCATCTAATGTGTAGTATATTTTGAAGCAAGGGTGCCTGCCCTGCATTTCCTGGCTTGTGATTTATGAGGTGAGATTGGGCTTGCCTGCCTCCCTACTTCCCGCCCCTGCTTTGTCAGGAGATACAGCCTAGAATTCTCTCTGGTGGGGGTCTAGGATCGGGCACCCTGCCATGCCATTCCAGGAACCTACTGTACCTCTGCCTGCCCGTCAGAGGCTCAGCAAAGCCATGATTACCACTTCATGCACAGGGACACTGAGGCGTAGTTAGGTAGATGTGGGTGCTAAGTAAGGGAGTGTGGGCCAGCAGAAATTGTTTTCACTAGAGTCTAGTGTTTTTCACACCTCTCTACTCATGGAAATCTTCTGGGAAGTATTTAAAATAGTGATTTAGTCACGTTGGGACCCATGGTCACAGAGAGTCAACTTTAATAGGCATCAGATAGTTGCTCAAGGATCATGTTGTAACATACAGAGGTCCCAGCTCCAACCTGAACCTGGACCCCATCTTGAATCTTCGGGAATGGAGCCTGGGTATTTTGCCTTCAATGAGGTCTGAGAAACTCCCAAATATGAAAGCTGAAATGGGCTGTGAAATCCACAGTGTCCAGATTTTCCATTTCCTAGCTCAAAACATTGAGGCTTAGAGGAAACTGGGGTCTTGGCAAAAGTAACACATCAAGAGTGGTTGGGTCTTTCTCTGAGGACAGGAGTAGAAGGAATGTGTAGATCCTGAGTGTCTGGAGGAGGTAAGAGTAAGAGCTTCAACCAGCTTAGGTGTGGATGGACTTGAGCAGTTGGACCTCTGGGAGGCTGATGCTGGCACCTGATCCCAGGTATTCTGTCCCCTAGCCACAGCCACAACTTAGCCTGTGCAGACATGGTCCCAGTCTGCCTTTCCCCATAACCCACCCCAACAGCATGTTGGCCTCAGGGACACCTGGTCCCCAGACCTGCATGCAGACTGCTTTGACAGCAGCTGCACGTGTGTTTGTGTGAATTAAACAGAAAGAGATGATGGAAGGAAAACAATTTATTATTAAAGAAAGATAGTGCTTGATTTAGAATTTCCTTTCCTTTTAAGTTTCAGAACTTTTGGTCCAATGTGAACAGGCAGCTGTGACCTGACAGAGGAACACTAGACTCAGAGTCAGACGTCTAACAGCTTACATCCAAGTATTGGCACATGGCCACATGCCCTCTGAATGCTGCCCACCCTCTTCCAGCGTGGGCGTCCTCATCTGTAAAGTGTGGGTCATCATCTGTCCTGTACAGCTTGTTGGGAGTGTGACATGAAATATATAGGTGAAAGTTCCTGGCACTCTTCAGGTGCTGGGTAAATGATTGTTAAATACAAGCCTGAAGGGGACACACAAACAATTCAGAGTCCTCTCACTTGTCCATGCAGAGATTCTGCACACCAAGCACATTCTTTTCTGAGAGCTGTATGTTAGCAGATGTCGTTCCTGCAGTGTTTCTGAGAAGAGTGAGAATGTAGTCAAGTAAATATTTTTCAGGAAAGATACATCTTTTGATACTTTTTCTGCCCTCAGACATGTGAAAATAGAGGGAATTAACACAGAAATATCTTCTTGAAGGTTTTTCCCTTAATTTTTATTAAAGTATTACAGACATACAGAAAAGTGCACAAATCATAAGTGGTGAGCTTCATGGGTGTTACTAGCTGATGGTATCTATGAAACTAACACTCAAGTCAAGAAGCTTCTAGTACCAGCATTACAGAAGCCCCTGTTGTGCCCTTTCTAGTCACTTCCTATCCTCAGCTTGCATAAGCACTCTCCTGAGTCCTACCTGTCTGCCTTGGAACTTCATAGAAACAAAATCCTACAGTATGTAATGTTTGTGTCTGGCTTCTTTCCTTCAATGTTACGTTGGTGAGATCCATCCATGCTCTTCCAACACATGTAAGTTTCAGGTGCTCCACATCCTTGAAAACTCCTGTATTGTCTGTCGTACATTTTAGTGATTCTGCTGGGTATGTAGAGGGATGTCCCTATGGCGTCAATTTGCCTTTCCCCATGGTGTTATTTTACCTTTCCCTGATCAGTAAAAGGTTGAGCCTCCTTACATATACTTACTGGCCATTTGGACATTCTCTTGTTAAAGTGGGTCTTCAAGTCTTTTACCCAGGTGTCTAGTGGACTAGCTGTCATCTTACTGATTTGTAGGTGCTCTTTATGTATTCTGGATACTCTTTAGTTTTTTAGTGCCTTTTAAAAGGCTTCCCACTTCTCACCCAGATATTTCACCCTGAGTACTTTGGTTGCTCTGGCATCAATGAAAACCCTTTGAGTACAAGCATCCGATTGACTTGTTCTTCCCCAGCTCTCAATAAAAACTTAGTGCAGCCACGTTCCTCTTCAAAGTTCAGGGCGACTCGCCTGCACACAGAGAAGCTGGAGAAGTCTGTGTCTGGCCTCCGCCCTCCTCCACCTCCCTCTGTGCCTCTTTTCACTTTTTGGTACCCACCGCCTAGGCTCCATTCCCATGGACCTTGCTCTCATGTGAAAAAAAATGAATCATTTCTGAGTTGTCTGGTGACGAGGAGGTTCCACTACCTTTGTTTTTTGATGGCAGGTGGGAGGGGTGGAGTTTGATCTTAGAAAGTGGCTAGGGCCATCCCACTACTTGTCACTGTACCTGGAATTCCACCAGTAAAGTTTTAATAAAAAAATGACAGCAGCTAGTTACAACATAAAGGAATTATTTCAGTATTTTAACAGGTTTATAATCCCCAGAACATACCAGCTGGATCTTGGCCACACTCATTGCTAAGACCAGGCCTGTGGTGCCAGGTTTATTCACATCTTAGCCTTACCCTTGCCTGGTTCCAGAAGGAACAGCTCCCGGAGACTCCTCTGGCTCACTTCCATCCCATAACACTACCCTTTAGATCCTCAAACCTGATGCTAACCACACATTCCTATTCACAAGTCAACAGCTTCATGTATTCCACTTTGTTAAGTTCCATAATAGAGCATTTTGGGAGACCAGAGGAAGAAAGTTTTAATGGTGGAATTACAGGCACCATGAGAGGTGATTGAGGGAGATGTTTTCATAGGGGGTCAATCCAGCTAGCTTAAGTGAACCAGCAAAAGGATGAGCTCCATGCTGTTCTTGGACATCTTTCCAGAGGGTGGATATACATTACTCTTGGCTGCCGAATTGTCCCCAGAGCTCAAAACTGAAAGGTCTTGTGGAAGTTATTGCCTTGACATTTTGACTGAGCCATTTCCCCTCCAGGTGGGTGACCCAGAGCCTATTTGTGTTGGGCAGAGACCAAAAATAACATCCCCTGGTTTTAAAGTCATGTCCCCCAAAGCATTTCTTTCTGCACATCCAAGTTCTGAAAGGATATTTTAAAAAGGTTAGGCATCTCCTCTGGGAAAGGCATTTTGTTGTCTTGCTTGAGTAAAGAATGTGCTTAAAGCATCCAATTGAACCTGCCAGCCTGAGCAGAAGGGAGATTTCTATGAAGGTCAGTATGAGAGCAAAACTTGAAGCACTTTTAAACCAGTCATTTTTTAAATGAAATATATTCTCACAAGCAAAAATTCAAATAATACAGAAGATCTGAATACTCAGCCTAAACTCTCAGCACTTTGTGCAAGAGCAAGCGTGTTACCAGCACTGTTTCCATGGGTGCACCAGTCAGCGTACACTAAGTTATGCTGTGGCAACAAGTAACCCCAAGATCTCTGTGACTCACAACCACAAAGGTTTATTTCTAATTCAAAGTACATGTCCACTAGGGATTGGCTGTGGTTCTTTTTCATGTCCCTTTCACTCTAGGACCCAGACTGGCTGAACAGCTTGTATCTGAGATTTTGCTGTCTCGTAATAAAAGGAAAACAGAGAACTCAATGACATCAGACAATGGCTCTTAAGGTTTCTGCCTATGAAGGGACACATGTCTTTGGCCAGAACAAGTCACATGGCCAAGCCAGAGGTCAATGTAAAGAGAAAGCAAGTATTTTTTTAAAGATTTTATTTATTTATTTTTAGACAGAGGGGGAGGGAGGGAGAAAGAGAGGGAGAGAAACATCAATATGTGGTTGCTTCTCACGCACCCCCAACTGGGCACCTAGCCCGCAACCCAGGCATGTGCCCTGACTGGGAGTCAAACCGGTGACCCTTTGGTTCACAGGCCAGCACTCAGTCCACTGAGCCACACCAGCCAGGGCAGAAAGCAAATATTTTTATTAATTTTACCACCTTCCATCATGGGCAAATGTCGGAATGATCTCCTGCTTCTATAAACCACTTATTCCCACTACCTGTGGACTCCTGTACCCCGTACAGTGCTCTGTCCCCAGCATGTCCCAAAGCGTGTTCTGCACAATGCCATTTTCCCTGATGTCAGTAAGTATAGGGACACAAAAGGGTTCAATTATTAAATAAGTTTGGGAAACATTGGGTTACATAGGAGTTTTTACTTCAAGGGCTCTCAGAACCTTTAATAGAAAGTGCATTGTTTGTTTTAAAGGAAATAGTGAATGAGGCCCATTGCCTGGTGCTTCTGGGTCAGTGTTCATAACTTTGGCTGCACATTAGAATCAACTGGGGAAGAGTTTAAATATATCCTGATGCCCAAGCCATACCCTAGACCAGTGACTTAGGCATCTTTTGTATGTGGGTATTTCTTTTTTTTTTTTTCTTTTTT
>VMDR010018035.1:0-19520 GCA_007922815.1 Macrotus californicus | reverse complement strand
TCTGGCATCCTACAAGGCATTAAAATGTGTTTTCTAAAATCTGCTTCACCCTAAGCATGAGAGAGCCATTGGTAACTGGTTTACAGCTCTGGTTTATGCTGGGGAATAAAAGTCAAGCTCCATATGCTTTAAAAAACAATGATTTTTAAACTAGGAACATACCATCTCTCGACATTCCAACAGACAGACACTTTTTGAAGCGACACTGCTGACATCTGTTCCTATTCATTCTCATTATAGAACAGTTTTCATTCTTCAGGCACTTCTTATACTGGATGTTTTGCTGAATGCTTCTCCGAAAGAAACCCTAAGAACAAAGAAAGACATACCCATTCATTTAAAAACATCCAGGTGGACTCCTTATAAGCAGCCACCCCAACCCCTAACCATTCAATATTATTAGCTACACCTGGGAAATAATTTTGGCTTGGAACAGAGGGAAATATCATCTTGACACGTGGAATTTAACTGGATTCTTACCAGTGTCAGTAAGCATCTATACTTACTAGCCAAACAAAACTCTTCTTCCCTTTCTTCCTTTTGGAGAATCTTGCTGCCTTCCAAGCACTCCTTGCACTACACTTAACCCCATTTCCAGTCCTTGCCTACAGCCACATTTGCTAACTCATATTTCAATCACATACAAATTCCAAAGCTCCTAAAATATGACTTGGTTTTAAAGAGTTGACAGAAAAATATGTTCCATAGCTATAATCCCCTCACAGGAACTAAGGGTTATATCAGTAGAGCTTGGTCTTTCTGGATCATTGCCTGCTGACACCAGCAAGGCCCACTTATGTGTGCCAGGCATACCTAGCTGCCTGTCAGCGACAGGCAGGTGTCACACCACAGACCAGCTAATGACCCAGAGAAAGACAGGTCCCAGCCAGATGGCTGTAAGGAACTGCCTTCTCTAAACAAACAACTTAAGTGCATGTGCTGTGAGAGGCTTTTGAAGATCCCAGCTTAATAGCTCCAAGGAGAATGGAAAAGTCAGGAACACAATTACCAAAAGTATCTTAAAATGCAGTTTTCTTGAATATTATAACTAACCACACATTTCATGAATCTATATTGATAATTATGGGATACAACATTTTTATACTTAATTACAACAATACTGTAGTTGGGACACTAAAATATCTGAGCCAGACACACCTTTAAGAGGCTACAGAACAATGATGTGTTCTATATCAAGAATACACTATTAGGCTCATTGGCTTGTGCTTCTGTTTCTCTAGTTATAAAGTTAGAATGATGCCTGCCCACAGTTACTTCACACTTTTGAGGGGAAAAAAGAAAAAATGGTGTTTATAGAACTTTTTAAACATTGGGAAACTGCTACGTCTATATAAAATCCTGACCAGCTTATTGAGTGACCCGGCCATGAAGAGCTACCAAAATCACAATTCATTCACAGCCACACTAAAAAATATTTCTTCTTTCACCATGTGTATTCATTATCTCATTCACCCATCATATCCTGCCAAACTGGATTCCTGCTTCTGGCCTTCAATTAGAGAATAGCAGGAGCACTTGCCACAGCCATGTTAATTCAGGAGAAAGGATTGTGTCAGGTTTAAAAAAGAGAGAGAGAGGTTCCCTGGGCATGAGTAGGAGGTATAAACTATATCCCTTGGAATATTCTGATGGACAATGTAAGAAATATTCAACTAAACTTACAAATATAATGAGCTTTCCCAAGCACTCAATTTATATCCAATTTTCTTTTACTCACTTGGCATTACATCCGACGTCTGAAGATACACTTTTTTATAAGTATCTAGGAATTATTCTCAACTCCTAGTACCACACGTCAGAAAACACATCTGATGAGACCTATTCAAAATCTGGTTTAAACCAGTTCCAACAAGGCAAAAGTGCCCCGCCACCTAGTACAGCACCTAACAGATTAATGAATAAGCATTTGTGCACTTGATTTTATACCATAATTAAATTTGAGTGAGAATGCAAACTTATTTTGATCAAAATCTTTAAAAAAATACTTTCACTGGATTAGAAATACATTTTTCAAAACAAGTTATATTTATAATACTACATAAAATGCTTAACAACAGCCCTAGCTGGTATAGCTCAGTGGCTTGAGCATGGGCTGTGAACCAAATGGTCATTGGTTTGATTCCCAGTCAGGGCACATTCCTGGGTTGCAGGACAGGTCCCCAGTAGGGGGCACACAAGAGACAACCACACACTGATGTTTCTCTCCCTCTCTTTCTCCCTCCCTTCCCCTCTCTCTAAAAACAAAATATTTTAAAAAGTAAAAAAAAAAATTGTTTTAAATAAAAGTATTTTTAAAATAAAATATTTTTAAAAATAAAATAAATATAATGCTGAGTACTTTAAGAGGGGTAGCTGACTTCTCTTCCTCCAGATTATCAGATGTAGAAAATGGCAAACTTAACTCCAATCTCTTTAATAAGAAACAAAAGCACGCCTTCTTTACCTTACAGCCTTCACAAGCATGAACTCCGTAGTGGAATCCTGACGCCACGTCCCCACAGACTTTACACAGTAGAACCATGCCACTGAATTCTAAGGCACAGACAGAAAGACAAGTGAGAAAAATGTCACTTGTTTGTCTTCTTTCCAACTGAATATTTTATTTTGTTCATCTTGTAAGTGCTTTAGAAAGATGCAAGTATACTTTTATCATTCAAAGAAAATTTCTTATACCAAATTAACAAATCAAAAGACATTATAGTTTTCTCTTAAACTCAGTTTATGGGACTACCAAAAATATTTCAGAAAAGCTGGTTTTGCCCTTCCCTGATGATTTTAAACATACTCTGAAATTTTGTAAATCTAGAGTTACTTCACACCAGATATACAACCAGATCTAGGAAAACCAGTCTCCGGGATAAGAATGAGAAAGTCAGGCAGACAGGCCAATCAATAAAAGGCACAAACAGTGTCTGCACAGGCTGCTGTACAGACACCCAGTTCCATTAACCTACAGGCCCCAGCTAGGACCCAGTCCTTCCTGATATCCCTTCCCGACCTTTCCCAATACCAGCCCATCTTACCTCCACATCCTCTTAGGGGTCCAAATGCCACTATTCATTTGGTTATCCCAATCCTGCTTTATTTCCTAATCCTAATGTTCCTAGCTCTAACTTCATCGAAGAAAAACCCTTCCCACAATGAGTAAAGTACTCTGTTCTAGAAACCAGATTCAGTACTAGGAGCCTAGAAGAAAGGTAACTGTGAAAATGTGGCAAAAGGGGGTACCCTAAAGAAAATGTGGTAAGGCACAGGACATAACCACATATTTCACTCGGTGGCAACAATCAGTTATGACAACCCCTAGAGGCTGTGACTTTTAAAACCATCACTGATTTCTTACCTAAGTAATGAACTATGTACGATTACCCAGAAAGGAGTGAAAATTATACCCCAAAATAGAAGAGTTCCCCCAAATGAAAAGTTGATAAAGTAAGCCCCACCTGCAATGAATGGCACCAACCTTTAGGAAACTAAAGTAACTTACTTGTCACTCCACTATGACTCTTTGTCATCCCAGCTGCACTCGACTTGCTTGTTTTCATAGAACAATCTATTCGATCATTCTTCAGAATGCCTTCAATGTTGGACAGATCACCACTTTTGGGGTTGCCGTTGTTATCCGAATTAGAGCTATTTGGAGAAGATGGAACAGAGGAGAAGGAGGACTGGAAACTATTCTCAGAACCCTCACTGTGACAAGAGGCAGGGCTAGAGGCTGAGCTGGAAGAACTGATATAGGCAATCACACCACCTAGAAAAGAGAGGGAAACAGATCATTAGATACATGATAATATGTATTTTCTATTTTTATAATTCTGAACAGTAAAGTCACTAATTTAGAAACTGATTAGAGTAAAAGTCAACTTATCCAAAAGGAAAAATAACTTATTTCCTACTATTCTTCCTGTTTCCACAAAGTTCAAAGCCCATATACATTTCCAGTGACTTAAAAAGTGAGAAGGCTCTGACTAGCTTAGTTATTCTGAGCATATGCAGATCCAAACCTAAAGTTTTCCATTTTCCAATCTTTTCCTAAGAGGAATGAAAAACCTTCCTGAGTGACTTCATGGCTTAAACAAATTGTTTTGGCCATGAAGAAATCTGGTTCTGATCCTCTGTGTCTCCTTCATTATACCTTTATATGACACAATCCTAGAAACAATGAGTTCATCATTTGCCTCCCCCATCACTTGGCTGAAACACAGGTTAATGAAGCACAAATGTAACATTTGGAACTCCAGATAAAGTAATTTATCTCAAAATGGAGAACCTTTCATAGTTATTGGTCCCAGAATCTGTTTTGATGCTCCCTGAAGACTTCCACGACTATCACTAAACCCCAGTTCCACTCCCCCTTCTCCACCTACTTCTGACTTGCAGACACCCCGATCTCCAAGCACCTCTTAAGGAATCCAGACTCAATGCTTGTTCTTTTGACTGACTACAGTAAATGTTCAAGAGGCTAGAAGAAAGAATGCAGGCTACCAGAGAATAACATTAAGGCTGAAATTAATGCCCTTTTCACGGAGCTACTCTCAAAACACTACTCACAACTTCATCAATATAACTTCCACAACCCCCCTGAAAACTGATATTGACACTTTAGAGACGGTAAACCTCCCAGGTTAAGTAATAGCATTTAGAATTATTTTTAAGATATAATTACAAACTTCTTCACTAAAAAAAGATAAAATGTTACAACAGTAACCTCATAGCCAAATATATTATCTTTCCGAATCCTAGGTCAAACGAGTAATTCTCATCTTCTCTGCCAAGGTCTACAGTAGTTTTTTTTCCTCTTCTCTCCATCACCAACAAACATTTATTAGCTTTTTCAATGCACATCAGATACAAAGTTCTCTCTCTTCCATCTCTGTCCTGAGGTCTCATTTAAACCTGCTTACTTGTTTCCATCTATTTCTCAACTAACTATATGCACCTAGGTGCACAGAGTGTGTCTCTTAATTCTCCATACATGTTTCACGTAATAAGCCTGTCCTAAATATGTTTAAGACCTACTTCTCTGCCTTTGTGAAGCCCATGTCTAATAACATGGACGGATTCCCAAACATGATAAAACATTACTAGAAAATTGCCAGTAAAACAGGGCACTTCTGGCAATAATCTAGATGACTATACTGAGTAGTAAGTGGAGAATTTTGCACATTCCCAAAGTAATAACTACAATTTAAGATTCTACTCTGAAATAAAACTTGCTCTGATAAAGGGAAACAACCTTCCAATCTTTTTCTAGATAAAAGCCATACTTTATAAGTCATTTAAACATACACACACAGACATACGTACACTCAACAAAAAAATGCCAAAAATATTCCAGGGAACAGAAAGATGTTTCCATGTACAGAGAAGAAAAAAAGAGGCAGAAGAATTTTAGTCTTTTAGTCTGTCATGTTGAAATTAGGTACCAAATACGTATATATGTACAAATTATTATATCCAGGCTGGGAAGCCCCTGAGAAGTAAAGCACAACCACTATCAGGGAGTTTGATTACAATCCAGAAGAGATGTTAAAACACGTGCCTACTATGCCAAGAAAAACACAGCAGTGTTGATCATATACAAATTTAATATGTTTAAGAGCAACTAAGTACACCTGAGGAGTTTTAAATAATGTGAAAAATTCCATCTACTTTTTCATTCATTAAGCAATGCCTTGTTATCAGTCTTGAGGCTGGGGTGTGAATCTGTTCTTTCTATAGTTTGACCCACTTCCCAAGTCCTGTTAGCATGTTGTTATCACCTGCCCAGAATGAAGCCAAAACTTGATAATTAATATCTGTCCTGTAATGTGGTCCCTACCTATAAACCAGTCATTCTCAAATTGTTGTCCCTGGACCCAGGGTTCCAGCATAACCTAGGAATCTGTCAGAAATGCAAGATCTCAGGCCCCACTCCAGATCTATTCAATAAGAAATTTTAATCACCTTGGTGATGCTGATGCACCACTGTCATCAGAACCACTGTCACACCAGCCAACTATTTTCATTAGTGCTCAATAGAAGAAAAAGGGACAGAGTAGTTTTAATAACAGAAATTTCATCTACCACTGATTTTAAAGTCTGAAGGGTCCTAAGACTTCGAACACAAAGAAAAAAAGCTTCCTAACTTTGAGTTAATTCTCATTATCTAGAGAGATTATATAAAATATATATTATCAGAACCACCTGGTATTTTTCCAAAATACATATTTCCAAAGCTCTGCCCAGATGAGAGAAGGCACCGGTAGGAATGAGCATTTTTAACAAGTTCCCCAGATAATTCTCTGCAACATGAAATTTAGAATGGCTACAACCAGTGAATTCAAGCACAAGTTGGCCTACAGTGTTATTTATTAATTATATTTTATTGATTATGCTATTATACTTGTCCCAATTTTTCCCCCTTACCCCCCCTCCACCTAACAACTCCCACTCCCTCAGGCAATTCCCACACCATTGTTCATGTCCATGGGTCATACATGTAAGTTCTTTGGCTACTGCATTTCCTATACTGTACTTTACATCCCCGTGGCTATTCTGTAACTACCTATTTGTACTTCCTAATCCCCTCACCTCTTCACCCATTTCCCCCACACCTCCCATCTGGCATCCATCAAAATGCTCTCCATTTTGCAGAGCTTCCCCTGGGCTTGCATGTCTATTTCCTTCACCAAATAAGGGAAGTTTTCTTTCATTATTTTTTTTCAAATAGATTTCCAATTTCTTGCTCTTTCTCTTCTCCTTCTGGTACACCTGATGCAAATGTTGGAACACTTGAAGTTGTCCCAGAGGCTGCTTACACTATCCTTGCTTTTGGATGCTTTTTTTCTTCTTCTTGTTCTGATTGGTTGTTTTTTCCTTCTTTATGTTCCAAATCATTGATTTGATTCTTACTTCGTCCACTCTACTGTTGTTTGCCTGTAGATTGTTCTCTATTTCAATTAGTGTATTTTTCTTCTCTGACTGGATCTTTTTTATACTGTTGAGGTCCTAAGTTCCTTGAGCATCCTTATAACCAGTGTTTTGAACTCTGCATCTGACAGATTGCTTATCTCCATTTTGTTTAGTTCTTTTTCAGGAGTTTTAATCTTTCTTTCATTTGGGCCATATTTCTTTCTCTCATTTTGGCAGCTTCCCTGTGATCATTTCTATGTATCAGAGTTGCTTTGACTCCGTGTCTTGATAGTGTGGCTTAATGTAGTAGGTGTCCTAAAGAATCAGTGGCACAGCCTCCCCTATCACCCAAGCTGGGTACTCAATGGTGCTCACCATGTGGGCTGAATACAACCTCATCTTGCACTTGAGACTTGATTGCTATGGGCAGGTCAATGGGAGGAATTAACCCAGGCCAGTCAGCATCATACTAGCTGTTACCACTGACCACCAACCTCCACCCTTGATGGAGGATCAGCTGCGCAGGAGCAGGGTGGTGGTACTCTGACATGGTCTGTAGCTGTCCACTGCATACACAGCCTCTGGGGTTTCCCAGGTAGTGCAGGACAAGGTCAGCCCCCACCTGGATTCTGCCCAGGGCCACCCTGCCTGAGCTATAAAACAATCTACAGATGGCTGCTCTTGTGCTGGGCTTAGAGATACCCAGGAGAAGCCAAGCTGTGAATCTAGGCTGGCTGCTGCTATTGCTGGGCCTGGGCCCACATAGTAAGAGGTATGGAGGCTGGGAGCTCACTGAAGCCAGCTGTTGCTTGTGTGAGAGAATTTAGGAAATTATAAAACATGAGCAAAGACCAGCCATTCATATAGAAAAGCCATTGTTAACAGCTTGGGTGGGCCATAAGTTGGGTGGGACAGAGCCTCGGGGAATCTCCAGGGCTGGGCAAACAGTATTAGTCAGGTTGATTAAGTCTCAGATATGGAACCTGCCTACCGGCTCTGTGGCTCTGTGGGGAGCAGGGGGGCTAAGAAAAGGAAAAATGGCTTTTGCACACCCTCCCATATAAGCGAAAACTATCCTCCCACTCTCACCTTGATGCCAGACACTTTACTTCCTCCCTGTACACCGTGGTGCCTTTCAAGTTGCTATCCAGGTGCTGGAGCTCAGAAGGAGTGAATCTGAGTAAGTCTGTGTGTGGGTTCTTTAAGGGGAACTGCTTGGGACTCCAGAAGTTTCTTCCACCAACTCAATCCCTGCTGGTTTTTGCAGCCAGAAGTTATGGGGACTTATCATCCGGGTACTGGAACCCTGGGCTGGGGGCCTGGTGTGGGGCTGGGACTCCTGATGTACCCCTCCCAAATTTTTATCTACCACACATGGATGTGGGACCAGCCAGTTGCACGTCTTCATCCCTCCTACCAGTCTGGGTGGATGTGGTTTCTTTAATTCCACAGTCGTCAGACTTCCAGTCAACTCGATTTCTGATGACTCTGAGTGACAGCTGTTCTATATTTTAGGTATAATTTTGATGTGGCTGTGCGATGAGGCAAGCCATGTTTACCTATGCCGCCATCTTGGCTGGAAGTCTGATCCTGGCCTATAGTCGTAAAGGTTAATGCTTCATTGATAACTGCCTAACTACCCTTAGTATACTATGAATCCAAACAGAAGCAATTTTAACCTGGAAGCCTATCAAATGCCATGTTCCGAGGTAAAAACCATGGTGCCATCTGTTCTCACGAAACTTTAGAAATCTGAAGTTCACATTAGAAATTCCACATGTTAACAAACTGCTGCTTTTTCCACACGTCTCCTCTCAGAATAGACTGTAAATAAAAATTATTCTTAGTCCTGAATAAATTCCCAAAGGAAGGTCTCACAGCTATTTGTCTTCTCTAACCTACTACCTGAAGTGGTAAATTCACTTCCTAAGATCTCAAGAGGATAAAAGATGAAAAAGTGATAGTTTTCCTTAGAAGACTTTCCCAAGGCCACCATCTGAGTCAGCCATTTATATTCACAAGGTCTTTGGACTACCTCAGCTTAAAAAAAAAAAACAAAGACTTAGAAATCAGACCTATCCTGATGGCTTAAGAACTAATTTAAAGCTTTCATTGCTGACTCAGCAATGGAAGGTATTGTTGTTTAACCCACAATACATTTTCCTTTGCAAAAGTTCCAAGATCAAACCTAAGAAAAATTACTCAGCTATTATCAATCCAGTTAAGATCCTATTCCTATCTTTAAAAGTTCAACAATCCTTCACAACAAGAATTTGTGCCAGCCACCATGGAATCAGAGATGACCTATCTGGAAGCACCTACATTCACCTAGCAAGACCTTCTACACTGACTCACTTGTCTAATAGCATCTACTCTTGCTACTAGAGACACCAATCTATCAACATGATGATTAACAACCCAAATGGGTTAAATTTTAATTTCCTGTAAGGTACAGAGTATATCTAGTAGTTCCTCAACCCAATCAAGAAAGGAAAGTAAAAACTACAAGTCACGAACTACCTAACAAATATCAAGAATAAAATGACCCAATTTCATCTCTCATTTCATCCTCACAGGCCCCCTGTGAATTAATTTCCAGTAACCCATGTTATAAATGAGGAACTCAGAAATCAGAGAAGTAATACAGCTACTAAATGGCAAGGCCAGGGTTGAAAGTCAAAGCTATCTAATTCCAGAGGGCAGACTATTATCTCTTATTGAGAAGAACTAGGCAAAACAAGTCACTTTCAATCTCTCCAAACCTGAGTCATCTTCTATAAATGAGAATACCTGCCAGATTTTACAAGACTGCAATGAAATGGTATTCATAAATGAGGATTAATAAAGTGCTTTTTACACACAGTTTTTGATGATAAAGCAAGAAAGGCAAAATCCCCAACCCAGCATGTCCCAACACCTTCAGAAACCAGCAGAATGTACTTCTTACTTAGATGCCTCAAGCTAAAATTAGCTGAGGCACAGTCTTCTCTATTTTTAGTTGAAAAGGACCCTGGAGCTGGGCCAGGTTCCCAGGCTAGGGCTTACCCTTCAGACAAGCCAGAAGTCAATATCCAATTTTGTCCTACTGGGAAGTACTCACTGTCCCTGCACATATTGGGGTTTTCCTACCCCAATTTTAGGCTTGCCTGTCATCAAAACCCTCCTACTCCCACTGCCCACAATCCTGGAATGCATGCTTGAGTTCAAGTCATGACTGTACTTTTTTGTCTTAGAACAAAATATTTTTACCATCAAGAAGCTTTAGTTTTCACATTTTAAAAGGTTATTATTATTAATTTCTACTCACAGGGAGTTAGAGCAGATCTAACTGAAACACTGAACTTCCAACTGTGTCCTGAGTGTCAGGGCTCTAGTGAACATGATCCCTTCCCTAAAAAGCTGTTAACTGCCCAACTGGGCAAACAGCTATGTTAATGTTAATCACTCATTCCAGTGCAATGCAGGCACTGTTTCATAAGATTGTGAACTGCTGAGGATCGCACAAGAGCAGTAGAGAAGGCAGAAATCAAGAGAGGCAAGCAGCCAAGGTGACAATAAGTGGGATCTTGAAAAATATGCAAATTATTAAATGATGTACCATGTAAGAGATTATTTAAAAAAACAAATAAACAATGGAGTGACAAGAAACAGAGGTCTTATTTTGTAAAATGTGTTTGTCTCCACGTAAGTTCTGGAAGAGAAGGGTAAGTATAATCTAGTGTTGTGGAAAAAAAAAAAAGAATGACTAACAAGATTCAAAAAGTAGAATGTTGAAATTGGGAGGTTCTGCTGACACCTGCCCTTTCCCACCAGCTATAACCCTATACCACCACAAACCAAGTAGATCGTCATAGTATCTCCTTCACTCCCAAGAAGGCAGGAGCACCAAATTGTGCATATACCTTCAAACATCATGTAAGCTTAAACCTATTACAGTAGAGTCGTTAGCTTGTCCTCCCCAAGTGGACTTTGTGGGTTCAAACTCTAGCTCTACCACTTGTCTAAGTTACTTAACTTCAATTAGCCCCTCATCCTCAAATGGTAACAACAGTACTTTCCGTCACAGAATTGTGAGGTATCAAAGTAGTAACAAATGTAAAGGGCCTCGAGCACAGTAAATGCTCAATGGACACTAGTGATCATTATTTTACCATCATATAGTACTGGAGAAATTCAGTTAGAATAGTTCAAACAAAACTAAACCTGCGTATCCTTACTTAGTTCCTTCAATTTTGAAAGTGTCAGATGACCCACTCGTTTCTCTGTAGGTTATTTCCACACTACCTTCTGAATCCCTTAACTCTATTGACTAGTCAAGCAGCTTCCTACTTCACATCTGATTTTTTCCACTGTTGCGCTGTTTCTCTTTTCAAACAAAGATTTCTTTACCCTTATCTCCCTCTGAAATTTTCTTTCCAAGTTTGGAGAAACACAGTAGAATACAGATTTGTAAAGATATAAATAAATTATGAGGCAATGCTTTCCTAATTTTTAAAATAGCAATTATAGCCAGAGTTAATAAAGTTATGCAATGAATTATTTAAAGAAACTAGTATATGAAATCAAAACCTATCTGTGATAGCCCTGGCTGGGTAGCTCAGTTAGTTAGAGCATCAACCCCAATATGCCGAAGATTGCCGCTTCAATCCCCAGTCAGGGCACATACAAGAATAAACCAATGGCCCTGGCTCCTGTAGCTCAGGTGACTGAGCGCCAGCCTACAAACCAAAGGGTGGCCAGTTCAGGTTCAATTTCCTGTCAGGGCACATGTCTAGGTTGCTGGCCAGGTCCCCAGTTTGGGGTGTGCTAGAGGCAACTGATTGATGTTTCCCTCCCTCTCTTTCTTCCACCCTCCCCTTTCTCCCTCTCTGAAAATAAAATCTTTTTAAAAAGAATCAACCAATGAATGCATCAATGAATGCATAAACACGTGGAACAAATTGATATTTCTGTCTCTTCCTCTCTAAAAAAAAACTATCTGTGACAAAATGTATGAGTCAATTTCTGCCACTTCTATTTCACATCTGTAATAAGCATAGAGAGGGTGGAGACCGAATTATCATGAACTGTAGGACAGTTAAATGGTTACTGGTTGAATGTGTATTTACTAATACAATGATATCAACCCAAAGGGAAAGGTTAGAGTTGTGCCAGTCAGCAATGAATTTGGCCCTACCCTTGTCAATATTTACAATTTGAAGAATGTAAAAGGGAATGCTTATCAAAACTCCCTCTGACAGAGGGCAGAAATTATTGATATACTGACAGCTGTCATAGCTTGAACTTGGAGCCAAAAGGAACAAGAGAAAACGCAAGACAGACAATTGCAAATTCCTGTACTTAAAAGCCAAACAATTACCTGCACAATGGATGACACCCAGCTTCAAAAGTTCACATGAAAAGGTCCTGATTGCACGGTTCCTGTGAGTCAGCAAAGCAATATGCTACAAAAGTTAGGCCTGCCAGAGGATTCACTTGCAGCAGAATCCTGAACTTGGTAACTGTCCAACCATTTCCACAGGAGCCTGTTCATTTCTGGGTGCCACAGCCCCAAGGGCAACAAGGATGATGATCAGGAAAAACAACACACACACACACACATACACACAGCACTGTGCAAGAAACAAGGGATGAGAACTGGAAATAGAAGAGGAGTGGGGGGCAGGAGACAGTCCTCCAAAAGAAGTTTTATAATTTATAGCTGCAAAAGGAAGATTAAGATCAGTGATATTTTCCCAGGAAGGTTCAAACGAGAGAAAAATTTCTTAATCACCTGAGCCTGCCCAGTTATGAGGTCGCAAAACTCGGTTAGAATAAGTTGATCCTGATAATCTCCAGATCCTATCAACTAAGAAATTAATTCCATGATAGCTTACCTAAATTTTTTTACACATCCTCAAAGGCTAAGTAGGCCCCCATAAGTAATTAAAATAGTTAGAAAATGACTCTATTTTTACTGTCGGTGGAAAATTCACAACTCATTCATTATCAAGGCATGCTTTTTTTACATCATGCAGTAACTTAAAAACTGGCTGCTGTAACCTCACTGGCTTCAGGTATAAAGGCCATCATTTGAGCAGACAAAAAAGGAAAAGGAAGCAAAACATTGTTCTGTGGTACTGTAACAGGAAATGTAACAAGAAAAAAGATTTATAAAGCCAAACTGCTGATCAGGTTAAGATCACTGACTTAAGGGTTTGAAAAAAATCAACTGAAATGAACAAGGACCAGTCTTACAGAAGGTCTCATAGTAGAGTCACTTAGGACATAGGACAACCTGAGTCATCCCGACCACACGCGTGAGCTGAATGATTAGCCATGGGTGTGAGCCATTCACAGCAAAGCTCCCAGCCCAAGGGGATTTTCAGGCCGGTTTCTATAACTTAAGATAAGATAGGTCGCGTCCTAGAGAAAAACATGTTTTTATTTTTGAACAGTGAAGCAACCTCATTAACAAGGGCAGGTGTTGTTCCATCTGCCGAACGGTGCTCGGGATGTAAGCACCGAAGACTCCTTAGAGGGTCTCGCGTCGCGGAAACCCACGCCTGTCCCGGACACCTCTGGCCTCTGGCACACCCTCGCCCCGCACTTCCTCCTCAGTATCCGCAAGGTCTGCGGCCTGTCTCCCTCGCGCCGGCTCCGCGCATCGGGGTCACCTCCCTGCGGTGCGGGCAGAGACCGAAGCACTGCGGTGTCTGAGCGCCCCCACCGAGCCGCGCCACCGCGGGGTTTCTCGGCTCGCGCACGCGCGGCATCCTCCGCACTGTGCAACCCCGCGGGGGAGGAAGGAATCGCGTCCACGTCACAGCTCGGAGAGTTCCAAAGGGGCGGGGCCCCCCGGGAGGCAGCGGCGCTCCCCGCCGGCGCGCGCGCGCGCGCTCCCGCCCCCACGTGTCCCTGCGGCTCTGGGGAATGTGGGTCACAGAGGCGAGCGGCCTCACGTGTCCCCGCCCGCCGCCACCGCCTCAGCGCCCATTATGTAATGCCGCGTCACGCGCCCGCCCAGCCAACCGGCGCCCGCGCGCCGCAGAACGTAAACACAGCGCGCACGTGGCTCGCGCGGCCCGGCCATGTGAGGGGGGAGCCGGGCCGGCGCCACCGGGCCGCTCTGCGGCGTTGCAGGGAACGGTGAGGGCGACCGTGGGGCGGCCCGGGAAGGAGACAGGAACCGAGCCTGGGGCGGATTCGCAGCGCGCCGCACCCCACCGGCCCGGGGACACCTTCGGCCTCCGCCCCCCGAAGTGACCCAGCGGGCTCCTAGGGTCCCCTCCGCCAGCCCCGACCCGCCACAGTCCTCTTACCCGCATTCACCTCCATGGTACCCTCGGGGAGGGGGCCGAGGCCGACCGCTTCCCGCAGCGGGGGCAGCTGCGCCTCCGCCTCCGCCTCAGCGCCGCGCCGCCCCGGGCTGGAGGCAGCGGTGGTCGCGGGGCCCCCTCATGGGCGGGGGCGGGCGGGGCGCCTGGGAGCGGCGGCCGCAGAACAGGCTGCAGAGAGAGACGGCGGCGGCGGCAGCTGGCGAGCGGCGCTCCTCGCGGGGACCCTGACAACAAAAGCGGCGGCGCGGAGGCTTCCTGCAGCCAGCGCACCGCGGCAGCGAGGGCGGCTGACGGGGAGGGCAGCCGCGACCATGTGACCCGCGCACACACCCCCTCCCTCAGCCCGCCCCGCGCCGGCCGCTGCGGCGGCTCCGCCCCTCCCCGCCTCCTCACCTCCCCTGCCCTGGCCCCCGCGCCCGCCCTTTCCCCCCCGCGGCTCCTTTCTTTCAGCCCCTTTCCCCTTCCTTTGTCCACTCCCCTGCTCGTCCCCTCCACCCCTGCACCCTCCGCACCCCTCTGGCCTTCCCGCCTCCGGCCCGGAGCTCCCTCCGCGCCCCCCTCCCCGGCCTGCTGCCCCGCACCTCAAGTCACCTCGGACGGCTACCCAGGACCGCCCCTTGGCGCCGAGCAGACCGGCTTTTCGGGACCCAGGGTTGTGCCAGCTGGGCTCGGGCTGGCCCAAGCCCTGACCTCCTCGTAGGTCCCGCTCTCCCACCCGACAGACCTCTGAAGGCTGGGACCCCAGAAGGCACAGCCCATTTCTCTTCCCTCTTCATGCGCCGGGCGATTTCATCCCACTCCATAGCTTAAACGGACCTACGTCCTGAAGATGGCCAGATTTACATTCCAAACGAGGCCCCTCCTCTGAGCTCCAGATTTCTGCGTCCAGCAACACGTTGGTGTTCCTAGGCATCTCAAATTTGAGATGTAGACAGATGTATGTGTCAAAATTCAGTGAATGCTCACTTAAGATTTGTGCATTTCACTTTGCATGTAAATTTTACATAAAAAGAAAACACGGACCAAATGACATGGGTGCTGAGGCATGCAGAGAGAATGGCACTGATTTGGGCAATTTAAATGCACTACAAAAGGAAGATGAGCTGATGGGTGGAGGCGTGGATAAAGGGACAGAAGTATGTAGTAAGACCTTAGTTGTAGACGTTCTACATGGGTATTCACTGTGTCTTTCCAAATTGCTCTTTAAAAATGTTCATTATAAAATGTTGAAGGAAATGTATATTTTTACATGTGCAACGCTCCATCCCCAACCACTATTTCATGTAACACAGGTTTCTTCCCCACCTTCATCTTTACTGTTTTGGTAATCTGTTACTTCCTGAAGCCAGCGAGTTAGGATGTTCTCTGGTTCTCGTTTTCCCCCTCCCCTTTTATACTTCATTCAGCCCATTAACAAATCTGAGCTATTCTACCTTCATAGTATCTCTTTAACCTCTGTGCTTCTCACCACCTGCATTGCTATTACTCTAGCAGGGGTGTCCTACCTTTTGGGGTCTCTGGGCCACACTAGAAGAGTTGTCTTGGACCACACATTAAATATGTTGTGACACATAATCACACACACACACAAAAATCTCATGATGTTTTAAGTAAATTTACAGTTTTGTGTCAGGCCACATTCATAGCCATTCTTAGCTGCCTGTGGCCCGTGGGCTGCAGGTTGGACACCTCTGCTGGTGATTTTTCAACCCGTGTGCCACAGAATTTTTAAAACATGCAATCAATACCCGACTGTTTACTCAGGGGCACTGACCTCTTTTCCCATAGATTTTCAAATTAAAAATGTAAAACAGCCAACACAACAATAGCCGTCTGGTGTGAGTGAAAGAAAATTATACCTACTTTTCAGATCAGCCAAAAATACATTTTTTGGTGTGCCGCAAAAATTTAGTAATTGGTTTATATGTGCCATGAAATGAAAAAGGTTGAAAATCTCTGCTCTAGACCAAACCACCATCAGCTCTTGTCTGGGCTGCTTGTAATAGTTCCCTAACGGGAGGGAATGCTCCTTGTATCCACCTACAGTCACTTCCCCCTAGTCAGTGTTATTTTTAAAAAATGCAAACGAGATCTGATTACTCTGCTTAAACCCTACCTTAGCTTCCCATTGAACTTTAAAAAAATCCAATGCCCTACCTTGACCTGGAAAGCACTGCACAAACCAAGGCCCTACTTCTGTTTC
Organism: Macrotus californicus; assembly: GCA_007922815.1. Lineage (NCBI taxonomy): Eukaryota > Metazoa > Chordata > Mammalia > Chiroptera > Phyllostomidae > Macrotus > Macrotus californicus. Next base: position 3,080 of record VMDR010018035.1, on the reverse strand, counting down.
CAAGGCCCTCATGCCACCCTTTAAACACAGTTCTCTAACCACAGTGGTCCTATTTTCTTCCCTACCTCATGGCTTTATTACCCTATGTGAGGCTGATGCGAGAGTTCCCCGGACTACACTTTGTTGCTTGCTTTTTCCATTTTATGTATCAAGCACCATCTGTTTCTGCATGGGTAATATGAACAGTCTAGAAGGCAAAAAAGAAATTATAAAAGAATACTGTTCTGAAAAGGTTACATACTGTATGGTTCTAACTACATGACATTCTGGAAAAAGCAAAAAATGGATATGGTAAAAAAAAAAAAATGTATCATTGGTTGCCAGGGGTTGGCACTGGAGAGAGGAATGAAGAAGCAGAGCACAGATGATTTTTATGGCAATGAAACTCTTTTGTATACTACAATGGTGGGCACATGAATAGTCATAGGAACTATGGACTTTGGATGATCATAGTGTGTCAATATAAGTTTATTGGTGGTAAAAAATGTACCACTGGTGTGGGACACTGATAGTGAGGGAGGCTGTGTGTGTTTATAGAATCTGAAGGAATATGGGAACTCTGTAGTTTCCATTCAATTTTGTTGTGAACCTAAAACTGCTCTTAAAAATAAAGTCTATTTTTAAAAAGAGAGAGGATGCTACATTTAAATTTGAAAAGAAGCATCAAAGTGGAAATAAGCCATTGCAAAGGAAATAAGACACTCTCTTCCATAATAATGCCTATGAAATAAAATCTGTGTCTCAGCCTCACATTTTTTTTTAAAGGTCACCTCCTTCCTGTGAGGCTTCGTGGGTAAACAATCAGAGGCTATAAAACTATCACCCAGGTCAGTCCCCAGCCACACCAGTGGCCCCTGGAAATGTGCTGGGTTCATCAGTACCACAAAAGGATGCTGAGCGGCATCCAGGTTGAACAGTCCTGGAGTGCTACAGCTGCAGTGGAAATTGCTGTTGCTGTTGTCATTCCAAGGAGCCTCTGTTAATAATCCTGTGGAGTCTGGCTCAGTCTATAAAAATCTTAAAACTATTCATAGTGGATTTCTACCTACTACACCTTCCTCATTCCTCTGACCAAATAATAACGCTGTTGACTTAAGTGACTGTGTCCTCAAAAGTCATCTGTTTAAAAAAATGCAAATGATTTCCTGGGAAAGCTACTTTATTAACCCTTATACCCCACTAACACCAGGGCCCTGGGAAATGGAACACAGGACAGGTCACTCTGGGTGCGGATAAAGGAAGAAAGAACTTAAATGTTAGAGTCCTCTAAGCCCAAGATCAAGCAAAACAAGCCAAGTGAGGCACTGCAGTATGAGGACCTGGATGAAGGAGAGGTATTGGGGGGTGAGGAAAGTGGAGATGGAGTTTCCTTAAAGTTAAGGCCAGTTCAAAACACTTAAGGTCATTCCTCATATAAAAATGTTCTAATGAATATTTTAGTTCACAGTACCACTAACATCCACTTAAATCTCACCTTCCCTATACGCTAGATCAGCAGTTCTCAAACGTTTTGATTTCAGAACCACTTTACACTTCAAGTATTGAAGACCACGAAGTGCCTTTTTATGTGCCATAGTAATTGACATTTACCAATTCATGTTAGAGATTAAATGGGAGAAATGTTGAAAACACAACAATATATAGCATATATGAGGTCTGTCCAGAAAAAGTCCAACCATTGTTAATATAACACGAACGGTTTGTGCCACATCCGTGTAACCTGGCAGCCAAGGGGAGTGGACTGGAATGTGCATGTGTGAACAAGCATGACTTCACTGTACTAGTCAGTGGGGGCTGTAGACACGGTTGAATGAGTATGTGTACTGTGTGGCCATCGAATTCAAAATGACTAAGTAGAGCAACAAATTTGCATCAAATTTTGCATTAAGCTTGAACACAAATAGTTTCTACATGGAAACTATTCGGATGATTCAGAAGGCCGCAGCTATGGGCAACTGGTGATTGGCAGCTTCATCACAATAACACACCTGCTCATGTATCACATCTTGTGCAGAGTTTTTTGGCAAAACATCAAATCACCCAATTGACTCAGTCCCCCTATAGTCCAGAATTGGTGCCCTGTGACTTCTAGCTTTTTCTGAAACTACCATAAAATCGCCTTTGAAAGGGAAGAGAGAGAGGGAGAGAGAAAGAGAGAGAGAGAGAGGAAAGAAGGAAGGAAGGAAGGAAGGAAGGAAGGAAGGAAGGAAGGAAGGAAGGAAGGAAGGAAGGAAGGAAGGAGAGGGGGAAGAGATATCAGACTGCCAATGAGCTTCAGGAAAATATGATGGGGCAGCTGATAGCAGTTGGGAGAACTATGTGAGGTCCCAACGTGCCTACTTTGAAGGAGACTGAGGTACCATTGTCCTATGTACAATGTATCTTGTATCTTCTTCAATAAATGTCTCTATTTTTCATATGTATGGCTGGGTACTTTCTGGGCAGACCACCTCGTATGTCACAGAGCAGTGACCTCATCACATGTTAACAAACAGTTGCAATTGCTATTCATCATGATATTTGTGATGTGCCTTCTTCCAGGCTCTTTTTTTCTTTGTTGTTATGGTTATAGTCCTAGCTTCTATATCACCCCCAAAGCTGCATCAAAGTTCGACTTTATTTTAAATTCCAAAATTTGTCTATATGTATTTTCCCTTAATAAAATTACTATATTTACATTTGTTTACATGATATGAGGATGTAACAACACACACTGATTAAGCCAGAATACAGGGATTCATGACTAATCACTAAAAATATGAAAATTACAGATAAGACTTTTAATTAGATGTATAAAGTAACTCCATAAAAGCAATAAAACAGAAACACAGAATTAGTAGCTAAAAGATCAGGCAATTCTGAATATTAGCTAAATAGAGATGTGGGAAATAAAAACCACAAAATCAAGAAGTTAATTTTTGTATTTTTCTGTGGCTCCCATAACTCTGTTAATTTTGTTATGATGATAAAAAATAGAGTTAGTATTTCACTTCACCTGAATAGCTCCAATTTATCACAATCTCGGGACCTAGAAAGCAAGAATATTTTCTTTTTTGGCAAAATAATACCATTTATAGTGC
>VMDR010018034.1:0-19544 GCA_007922815.1 Macrotus californicus | reverse complement strand
ATGAAGAAAACAGAGATGTCAGGTGGCATAGTAACTTGCTTGAGGTAAACATAGTAAGTGATTGAAACTGAACTGACTTCAAAACCTAATGTCTTAGTTATTATTATAAAGCCTCTGCATATCCAGCCATTTTTATATTAATGTTTGATTATACTGTTGTAAAATAGGCTGAATTGACTATCAAAAGAATATTTATAGCTTAATTTGGTCCTCAGAATAAATGAGTGGGTTCAGTAGTAAAAAATAAAACAACTTCCAGAAAGCTGGCATTTGAAAACAGATATGAACAAGAATACAAGAGGCAGGTTGACTTTTCCAGGTGAGTAAGGTGTGACTTACCTCCAGGTGGCCAGCCATGGTAGCTATATGCAGGGCAGTGAGACCGCCATACCCAACCTGCTGTATGTCAGCTCCACTGTGAAGCAGGGAGGTGATCAGTTCTGCACTATCCTGTAAGGAAACACATCCTTAGTGTTACTCTTCTACTTAATAGCAGGTTTGGATGCTGTGCAACAGGATGTATTGATTCTCTGACTATCAGCCAGTCTAGGCGCCCAAAGAAAACTTAAGTGTGATCTTTGGCATAAGAGCACATGAGATAGCATAGAGCAGCCCTCAGGTGGTAGAAATATAGGAACACGTGAGAGAGCCATTCAGTTTCAATCAATCCTTCACCACTTGACCATGGGACAGAAGGGACATTTACCTAGAGTGAGGCTCTTGCAGACTGAACTCAATCTTACAAATACGTCACTTCAATGAGAGTCCTTGTTCCAGTAACTGCAGCATTGAACTGGCTGCAGCGGAGTAGTTCATAGTAGTTCAGTAATTGCATCTTCTCTAATACATACACATATGCTTTTTTTCATACTAACCCTTCTCTTGCTTTATATTATCAAGAGACATCACTGCCCCAACTAAGGGTTTAGTTGCCTGGAGCATCATCCCCTACACCAAAAGATTGCAGGTTCCATTCCCGGTCAGAGCACAAACCTAGGTTGCCGGTTTGTCCTGTCAGGGCATGGGAGGCAGCCAGCTGATGTTTCTCTCTCACATTCATGTTTCTCTCTCTCTCTTTCCCCCCTAAACCCCCCTACCACAACTTTCCTCTCTTGCTAAAATCAATATTTTTAAAATCTCCTCAGTGAGGAGTTAAAAAAAGAGAGAGAGAAACCACCAATGACATTTCTTCCAGTTGGGTCATTAGGACTCCACCATTGCCCTTAATTCACCTCCTAGTTTTTAGAGGTAACTATCTCTTTACCAAATCAAATGTAATCATCCCCCTTATCTCTGTAGTCAGATGATCTTTTTGAAGTCCCTCTTTATTTTGGTTTCATAAAACCATATATTCCTGATTTCCTTCTCTTTACCTCTTCTTTGTCCCTGTCTTCAAAAAGTTAGTGATTTAGGAGTTTAGCTGTTTCTCAGTCAAAATGCCACCTTTGGTAATTCTTACACAATCTGATAACTCCATCTTTAGTATTGACTTCTCTGCCAAGCTCAGATCTCATCTGTTCTGCCTACCAATGGCATCTCAAATTAGAAATTCAAAGCTGCTTTTGAAAATACCCTTCATAATTTTCTCAGGGTGATGTCATCTCTTAGCATCCCTTATTATATTAATGGCACTTTCTTATACTAAGTTACCTTGAATCCCTTCAACTCAATCAGCTTTAGTTATTGCTGGTTTTAACTCAATAATACTTCTCATATTTTTCTCTTTATTTCTATCATCCTCCTGTATTTTACATAATCTCCTTGACTAACCCTTTTCTCATTGTAGTCCAGCCCCCACATTGCTACCAGATAAGGTTTCATACATACAGTTTTGATTATATCAATCTCTCTTTCAATAAACTTTTCATACACACAACAAATATTAATGGGGACTGTATGCTTTGTGAAACATTGCTTGAAGCCATGGAAACACTACAATGAGTACAACAGTTAAATCTCTGCTTTCATGGAGCTTATATTTTTCCTATGTATGTGAGAAAAGAGAGAGAAAATAAACAAATGTTTATTTGTTTATTTAAATAAACAAATAAAAAAAAGAAAATGTTATATAAAATATCATAAAGTTCCAATAGCTTTGAGATAACACAGGCAAATGACAAAGTAGGCTACTTTAATTTGCGAAGTCAAGGGAAGCTTCACTTTGAGAAGAGATCTTTGAGATAAATATATGGCAAATACCAGAACGAAAAAATCCAAGCCACATTTTCAGGGATGGACATTCAAGGTTAGGGAGTAGTTAGTGTAAAAGTCCTAAGATGGAAATAAGCTTAGTGTGGTTGAAGGCCAGTGTTGAGTAAAAATAAGGTCTAAAAAAGAGGAGAAAGTAGCCCTAGTAAAGAGAAAAGATCAAAGACCTACGTTGTTTTCAAAATATATTAAGTGTACTCAAGTCTTTCTATAAAGTGCAATATTCATTATAAGTCACTTGCCTAAAATGTGTACAGTTTTATTCAGTGAATGAAAATTATAAAATAAACACTGATTAACATAAAAAAGGGGGGAAAGTAATGTTCAAGATGAGTTCAAAGACATCCGATTTTGTAGGGTCTCACAGGGCATGGTATTTGGTGTTTGATTTTTTTCCCAGTGAAGTAGCAGGGGAATGGCATTATATGAGTTAGAGAAGACTCAAAAATAGTAGTTTTTGAGGTAGAAATAAATGATTTGTTTTTCACAAGTTTGAGATACTTAAAATGCACAGTTAAGACTATGCATACTAAAATTAGCCTCCCTAGTTAGAATTGCAACTCAACTAATGACTATGTGAACTAGAGGTAAGTTACATACGCTTTTACACTAATTTCCTTGGTTATAAAAGGGGGGCAATAACTATATCCACCTGATGTAATACACATATAAACTGTGTATCTACAACTGATGTGATAATACATATAAAACACTTTAAAGATATCTGCCGAACACTACTCAATTAAAACTCATTACCATTGGACATAGAAGTCTGGGACTCAATATAGCACTCAGTGGAAATTTCCAAATAAGATAGTGATGTCACTTCACCATCTTAGTTCTTCTTTCTCCTTTCTTTTTATCTGCCCCCCATAACTTCACTTCTGCTACCTCACTAGTTACCCACTGAAATCATTGAAGGTATAAAACATAGAAAAACTCTGAACCAGTACTAGAAGTTAGAAAATGTCTACCAGTTTTCCCTCCTCCAGAAAAAAATTCACAGGCGTTAACTCTAACCTCACAATAACCTTTAATTTTGAATGATGAGGGCTAAAGACAGGCGTGTTCCCTGAGATAAACGGGAAGTACATTATCTTAAAATGTCTTCCCCTGCAGATGGGCAGGCATTTAAATGCAGGGAAGCAAGGAAGGTCTTTTTAAGCATAGAAGCATTTTTTAAAATAGAGGAGAAATATGGTAAATCTGAGCAAATGAAAGTATTGAAAACAATATAAGATAAATGACAAATTGCAGAAATACAACATATAAAACAGACAAATGGTTGGTATATTTAATATATGAAGAAGGCTTACAAATCAGAAGAAAGATGGATACTCTTTAATTCAACAAATATTTATTAATGAATGTCTACCTTATGGCAAGCACTGTACTAAACTAAATTAAAATAAATGATATGTAAATCACAGAGCATAACATATTTATCTAGCAGGCAGATGATAGTAAACACACATTCATCCTTTCCTGCTTTGTATTTTCTTCGTATTTAGCCAAAATTTGTGGAATTTAAAAGAATGCATTTATGTTATGATTCCTTTAGAACAGGCAAATGGTAAGGTCAAAAGTTAAAGGTACTAAATGACCCTTTAATATCTTGGCTGGATTTCTCAAGTCAACCTCTGACTGATCTAAATACTTTTTTACTAAATACTATAAAAATAGAACTTTTATCTTTCCAAGCTATGCTAAAAAGAATGTAACAAGACAATCATGGCTACTTATTAATTACTTATTAAGTACCATCTAAAATATTTTATCTACATCATATCTTTTAAGCTTCACAATTTACCTATAAGATAAATAGGATAGCTGACCCCTGAACAACATGGCTTGAACTGCACAAGTCCACTTAATGTGGCTTTTTCTCAATAAGCACAGTCGGCTGAAGAAGCCCTTCAGATACCCAGAGTCTCACATCCTCAGTTTCAGCCAATGGTGGAAGAAAACAGTATTCTTGCATTTGTAACTGGTTTCACAACATGGATTCCCAACCAAAAATGCTGTTTTCAATCCACAGTTGCTTGAATCTGTGGATATGGTCTACTTTAGGTAAGTTTTTAGGACTCAAAAGTCATATGTGAATTTTCCAACGCCTAGGTGCACTTTATGTTATTCAAGGGTCAATTGCATTGTCTATTTTATAGCTGATGAAAGTAAGAATCAAAGAATTTAAATTAGTTGTAGAATCCTACATATTTTGTAAAGGCTGGAACTAGGTACAAAGTTTGCTTGACTCCAAAGTCCATTCTTCATTTTTGACTTCCCATCAAGGGAAGTTGATCTTTCCACATAAAGCTCATAAAAATCCCTTTAAGAGTCTGCTTTTCAAGAAATCAGCTGGCATATTATATCATAAAATGCTTCTTTCATGTACCTTTAAATTGAAACTTAACTGGGATTTGAACTTAGATCTTCTGACTTTGAATCCTATACTTTTCTCAGTACATGTTACCCTCAACCCCCAATGACCCTTTTATTCCCAACTTTTTTGCCTTTCATGTGTAAGCCCTGACTCTGTGCTTTTCAATTGTAAAAAAAAGTTCTAAAATCTGCTATATAAGGCTGTAATAAGGATAAAAACTACATTATTTCTGTGCAGATATTTGTAAACTCAAGATCCTTATGAGTATAAATTTATATATTTATATTAAACCTATCACACCAAAACAGACCTAACTAAATTGAAATATTCATCTGTTCTGTATCTAAAGATGTTAAATCATGAAATAACTCAATTTCTTCACCTGTAAGATCTTAGACTTGCGCTAAATTGTTTTCTGTAATATCTTGACCACCTCTAATATTTTGATGTTCCCTGAAGTGTCCCATTAAGCTCCAATGCAGAGCTGAAGTTGGTTTGGAAAGAAGACTGAGTTTCTGCATGTGAAAATAGAGATATATAAAGAAATATTTTAATAATGTATTTATCTCAGTGGTTTTCTTCATTGACCTAATTTACCCAGCACAGTAATTGTCACAGCCTGTTTGTGTTTGTCAGGGAAGAAGTAATAAAAGCAGTTTTGTAGTCAAGAGAATATTAAGGTTTATTCTAGGACAAGGCAGTATGCAGAGCTTCAGTATGAAATGTACTTAGTTCCAGGCATTAAAATTTAATGGACTAGAGCTGCCTCATGTGTCATAGACATCTCCAATAAAAGGATCCATTAATCAGTATAAAAATAACTGCTCATGAAGGTTCACACCTACATATGCCTCTTGTTGAAATAATTCTGAATTTATCTTCACAAAAAATATCAATTATTAAGGATTTCAGGATTTCAGGGTGATGAAAATACTTGACTTTGCTAGAATTTTTTTGGGAAAAAATACACTCTCAGATTGAGTACTGTACTCTTTCCAGGGTAAAGCATCTAAATTTGTTTTATTTTTTTTATTCTGAAATGCTTTATTTTTAATTGTATTTTTTCATTATTATTTACTCCCTTTACACTCCCCTGTCCCCCACAATCACCACTTTGTTGTCCATGTCCATGAGTTCCTTTGACTTATTTTTTTCTCATTCCTACCACTGACCCCTCCTTTTCTACGTTCTAGCTTCCCATAATTACTTTCTTCCTGTGAGCTGCTTCCAAATGACCTTTGAATATACTTTTCTTTTTATTCAATAATAGAGGGATGATTTAACAAGGAGGGGCTAATCAGAATTTCTGGGAATTTTGGAGAATGAAAGCACATGCCATTTGAAAAGCAAATTAAATATTATTGTTTCTTTAACTTGTTTTCACTTGTAGCTTATTTATTTTAGAATAAAATAATTAAACAGGCTAAATTTTTATATTTATACAAAGGAACAAGAATAAAAGAATTGAAAAATGTTGTTGAAAAAATTTTTCTGTGATCCTGCCACTCCTCAAGATAATGACCAATCTTATGCCTTTTGGAAGAGTAACCAATATTCATAGCTTCCAATTTACTAACTCTATTTATTTTTAATCCATTTTTACACTCTCTATACCAAAAATTTTACTGAAATATCCCTTACAGAGATATCTGGCAATTTCCAAGTCTAATGGCCAGTATAAAACAATATTTTGCCCAACATCAGTATGATTCTTCTTCAAGAACTTTTCTTTTTCTTAGTCAACAAAGATTTATAACTTCATTCATTTATTTCTGCAACATATATTTGTTGATGAATATGTACCAGGAATTGTTTTAAGTGCTCAGAGCAAGATGATAAGCAATTTAGATCCGGTCCCTGTCTTGGTGGTATTCATAATTTCTATCAGAGATAAACAGGGGAACAGATGTATATGGTCTGCCCTGAATAGTATTTTATAACTAAAAATTTGAATAGTCAATATTTAAACATCAGGAAACTTTATATAATTTCTGATTCTCTGAAATTTTGGGCAATACTGGGCTTTTATTCCTACATGGCAATAACCACCTCCACTTGAATACTGACTGTTGGGGTAGGCATTCTCTAAGTGCCATAGTCTCCACCTCTTCTTGCATCTCAAAAACACTGAGTCTAAGTGTTAGTTCCCATTTAACTTTGTCATATTATCTAATATATTCATTCATTTATGTTACTTGCCTCATTCCTGAAGGCATATAAGGCTGACCCCCTCATCTGGAGAGAGATGTAGAGAAGTAACCAGGTAGTAAAGTCTACACTCATTCACAGTATTATAAGGTAAGTACAGGTGTTAGTAGAGTACAGTGGAGGACCACCCAATCCAGACCCAGGTCAGGGAAGGTTCTCTAGGAAATTAATGCTGTCTACTATAAGAATTGAAGAATAAGTTAACATCTTCAGTTAGCATCCTATTAAGAGTTTATTGAAAACATGTTAATTAGAAAGATTATGAAATATTTGGTTATTAAAAATAAATAAATATAAAAATCCATCTTAATAATTATTCTAATTTGGGAGTATAAATGCTTTTTAGTTCCTTAAAATGAGGATTAAATATTAAAAAGTATTTAAAAGTTGCTATCAACTGGAAGATTTAGTTAAGAATGCAAAAATTGAGATTCCTTTTTTATTCTTCAGAATTTTTTTATTCAAAGATTTCTTATTATTCTCTTAACACATGCCCACTGGGGGGAAATGCAATCTTTAATCAAGAAATTATTTATTCAAATAAAAAGGCAACTTGAATTTTAAAAATATCCATTTGCTTTGTCTTCCCTCAGGGGAAATGTCTGGAGATATTTTTGGTGTAACAACTGGGGTTGCAAGAAGTGGCTACTGGCATCCAGAGAAGGGAGGCCAGACAGGAGGGCTGCTCAGCAGCTCACCATCACAGCACAGCTCCCACAACAAGAAATGATCCTATCCAAAGTGCCGGTGGTGGCAAAGCAGAGAAATGTTGACGTAAAAATACCAAGGATTCAGAAACTATGAAACTTATGCTTTGGGTCCTGGATTTTAGGATAGTTAGAAAGAAATCTCAACTTTACAATCAAATACATGTACTAAAAAAGAAAAAAATATATATATCAGAAAATATATATCAGGAAAAACAACAGTTTTCAGGATATGAATGACTATGAATAAACAGAATTTTCCAAGGGGCATGGTTGTGTAGCAATGAGGACCTAGGTCTAGTGCGTCAGACATACATAGGTTTGAATTAAAATGTCCCCTTTCATGGTTTCCCTTTTGTAATAATATGTAAAATGACTCTTTCTGAATGACTGGATTCAGATCTTGCTAAGAGTCTGTAGGGTAGAATAAATGACCATTCAACATCTGCTTTTATCACATGCAATGCTAAAAAAAAGTTGACTAATCAAACTGCTACTTTTCATTCACTAAATAATTTTATCAAGTAGTTTGTGTATTAAAGGACAGGTATGTGCGAGGTTAAGTTAGATGGTCTTTCTTCATTAATATTCTTACTGAATTTCCTTGAAACTATACGATTCTTATTCTTCCCCACAAAGTATTGTGTGTAATTTTAAGAATACAGTTTAGCCACCATCTAAAGAAGTATGGCATAGAGTGGGATGCAAGTATGGCAGGAATCATGTAAGAAAATTCATTAAGATGCAAAAAATACTCTAAGTTCTATTTAACTTTATATACATATACATAAAGATTACATTTTATTAATAGTTAACATAAAAGTTTGCGTTGGTGATCTCAGTCAACATATCAGTTAGTCATGTCATATACCGTACCAAAATATAATAAATACCTAGAATTCCAAATGAAAAGAACCCCTTACTATTTTTCAGTATTTAGTAAATGAGAATGTGAGCCAAATTTAGTGGATTTATAGATATTAATGTCCTAATTTTAACTGAGTTGACCCATAAAATGGCAGGTTATTTTAAAACATTCCTGTGAAGAGACCACAGATTAAATGCATATTACTAATGTAGGGACAAGAAAAGAAAAATACCTGCCAAAAGCAAAAGAAACAAAAACTCCAAGTCCGTTAAAGGAAGATGACATAATAAAGATTTCCTGTAACTAATAATATATAGTATCAATATGTAACACATAATATATAATATACAAATAATACATAAAATTGCAAGGTATGTAAAGAACCAGAAAGTGTGACATACACATATGCGGGAGACAAAGTGCTCAATAAAAGACAGACACAGAGGTAATCCAGATGTCAGCAACAACAAATAAGGCATTTAAGCAGCCATTAATGCTAGGTTCAAAAACTTAAAGAAAAATATGAAAAAAATAAAGGAACAGATGGGTGACTATAGCAGAGAAATTGAAATGATATTTTAACACTAAGTGAAAATCTCAGGAATGAAACATCCAACATCTAAATGACTAATTCTTAGTATATTAGCATCCAATGAAAGGTTGTGGAGAAGTGGTTTTTGGATTTGAATTCAAATAAATATAAATAATAAAATTTAAAGAACAGAAAGAATATAGAAAAAATAAACAGAGACTTGGTAACCTATGGAAGATTATGAAACAATCTAATATACATATTTAAAAAATCATGGTCAAATTTTCTGAATTTGATAAAAATGTAAACTTACAGACTGAAGAAGCTCAATGAACTCCAAAAACAATTTTACAGAGAAAGTTATATATAGGATTCTTATAACCAATCTGCCAACATTCAAAGACATTTTCTCCTCTCTCACTCTCTTTAAAAGACCTAATTGTTTCATACAAAAAATTGGTGAGGTTTCTGTGAGATCTGTTAGTTCCGCATCCTGCAGCTTCCTGGGTTAAAATGTACTCTCCTTTGGCATGGTCTCTTTGGGGCCAATTGAGAGAAAGAGAAGTCAATAGTGCAACTATTTTGATCCTGAAAATTGACAAATATCTTTTTAAAATAAAGAACCAGTTGCCCCCCCCCAAAAATTCTAATGATATATTGGAGTTAATAATATGTATAGAAGTAATGTACAGGGCCACAATAGCATAAAGAATGGAAATAAAATGGAACTATATTATTGGACTGATTTTATGTTTAAAATGAAGTGGGCTAATATTAACAGACAGTGCCTGTGATACATTGAGAATACATACTGTATTCACAAGATCCATCAGTTAAAAATGCATATGACTGCATTTTTAAAAATGCATAAATAGTCATCAGTTTATAATGCATAAAATGTTTGCTCTTTAAATGATACTGTTAAGAAAATGAAAAGGCAAACCACAGAATGAAGAAAATTTTTGCAAAATATACATGTAACAAAGGATCAATATCTAGAAAATACAAAGATCTCCTACCTTTCAAGAAAACAATAAACCAAATTTTAAAATGAAAAAATAATTAGAACAGACAGTACATCAAAATAATTTGGTGGCGCACAAAAATTTATTACTAATTCTACTTCATTAGTCATTAGGAAAATGCAAATTGATCATAATAAGATATGAATATACATTAAAAAAATGGCTAAAGTAAAAATACTTGCCATACCAGCTGGTGACAAGGATGTGAAATAACTAGAATTCTCATACATTGTTGATGGAAGTAGGAAATGATTAAAGACGGTTTGGTAAAGAGTTTGCCACATTCTTTTTTTTTTTAATTTTTCTTTTTATTGATGTTCAAGTACAGTTGTCTCCATTTTCCCCCCATCGCTCCCCCGACCCCAGCCACCGCCACTTCCTACCCCCGATCCTAACCCTCTTTGAAGAGTTTGCCATGTTCTTATAAAATTAAACATGCACTTCTAATGTGACCTAGCAATGCCACTCCTAGGTATTGCCCAAAAGAAGTAAAAATTTGTTCAAATAAAGATTTGTAATTGAGTGCTAATAGCAGCTTCATTTATAGTAGTCAAAATCTGGACACAACTCTTACATCTATTGACAAGTGAATGATTAAGAAATTGTGGCAAAACCATATAAGGTAATTCAACTTCACAATCAAAGAAATGAATTACTCAATACACAACAACAGCATTATAAGTGGGAGAAACCATATACAAAATGGAACATATTGGAAAGATTACATTTATATAAAATCACAAAAAAGAAAAGACTACAGTGTTAAAAAACACATCCTGGGTTTCCAGAGACCACATGAGATGCAGGAGAAGACTGACTACAACAAGTTATGAGGGAACCTTAGTGTACGACATTATGATTGTGATAATGGTACACGACTATACAAGGTGGGACCCCCAAAATGTAAATTACCTTCTAGAGGGCAGGCCCCTTGGAGTACAGGCTTCCCCCAGAGTTCTAGGGTTCTAGGAATTCGTCTGTACCAGTGGACCAGTCGGTGTTGTTGTGAGAGGTTGCATTGGGCTTCAGTAAAATTGTTTTTGAGAACTCAAGGCCTTTGCCCATTTCGTGATGGGTGACTCATGAGTGCTCCTACCAACACCATACTAAGTATTCAGCAGTTTTTCACCAAAACAGCATGATCCCTGTGTCCTACGCTCCCTACTCCTCACCCTCTCTCTCCCCAAGTGATTTTTTTTATTTCCCCAGATGAAAAAATCTTTAAAGGAAAACATTTTGCTAATATGGAAGAGGTGAAACAAAAAAATGGCAGAAGCACTAAAAGGCATCAAAACTGACAAGTTCAAAAGCTGTTTTGAGCAGTGGAAAAAACCTCTATAGGTGAATTGCATCAAATGGAAAATACTTTGAAGGTGGCTGAAGTTTAAATATGTAAGAATAAATACGCCATTTTTTATAAATAAATTCTCCCTTGTATACATTTTCAAAAGCCATCAAATTATATACTTAAAATTGTGAATTTTATTGTGCATAAATAATGTCTCAATAAATCTAATCTTCACTTTAAAAGAAAAGTGAACAAACAAAACAAAAAAATTATGAGGTCTAACTATCCACATGGCATTAAAATGTAAACATCTGCTCCATTCTTACTACTAATGATGTCCCCATTGATTAAAAAAAGAAATACCCAGCCCTGAAGCAGGCCCAGCATGCCAGGGTACATAATTGAAAGAGCTGTTGATGTATCCAATAAAAAAATGCAAAAATTACATTAGTCATTTTGTGAATCTTAAGAACAAAATAAAGTTTAATTGCAATTTTTATGACAATCCAAAGACATATATAAAAATAACTGTTTTGTATGTATAAAAATAGTAAAATCAAGAAAGGCAAGAAAAAGCAAGGTAATTCCTTTAGAATAAAAGAGGTTACAGAGACAAGAAAAGTAAAAATGGATGATTCTGGATTGATCCTAAACTAGAAAACAGTAAAAAGATATATATGACACTATTGAGACAACTGGCCAAATCTGAATTTGAACTGTAGATTAGCTAATAGTATTTTATCAGTGTTAAATTTTCTGATTTTGATCACTGTATTGTGATTATGATGGTAAATTTCCTTTTTCTCAGAAAATAAAGATTGAAGTTTTTAGTAACAACGAGGCAATGTTGCATGTAATTTAATTTCAAAGGGTTCAGGAAAAAATAGTATATTAATGGAGATAAGACAACCTGAATAAAGTGTATATAGGAGTTTCTTATACTATTCCAGCAAGTTTTAAAATAACATTAAATGGAACCCAAAATAACATTAAATGGAACCCTAAATGAATTATATACCTGCTGCAGTACATCAGGGAAGGGATCATTAGAACTAGACTTAATACAATAGTGGTGTGAATGGCTATTTTATATTGTTTCTGCATTTAAAGTGGGATGGCAAATTAAATTTGTTTTTACCTTTGTTAAGGAATAAGTAGAGCATGCATCCTATTAGGGCCTTTTAGGAATTATTAACTACCTTATATCCTAAGATTCTAAATTTGTTTAAACTTGCTCCAAACACTTTTAGTTTATATATCTTTCTGTAAAATATAAGAAAACAGAAGAAATAGAGGAGCGGGAACTCTAAAAACTGAAATTTAGAGTTGATAAGCAGAGGTGGGAGAAATACATGTACTCGCATAAAGACTATAGCCCTAACTCAGTCGGAACCCTTTTGTGTGGTTGTGCTGTGGTAAATCTGAGGGAAATGAACTCATATGAAAAAATCTCCCAGACAGTCAGATTCAGAACTCATGGGTTGACGTTCTGCCCCGACTGTCTATCACCAGCTTCATTTTCATCGGAGCTCTTTTCCTTTCACGTCCTGCCATTCAGCAGAAAAACCAGCATCAGACACTCTTTCCTACACCCCCGGCTCTATTCCCATTTTGCACAATGAATAGGAGGTATTATACGCTGTTTAGCACTGACCTGATGCTTTCTCTCAGAAGGAATCAGAAAAACCAACTAGGCATTGACAGTAAGTCAAAAAAAGGTGAGCGTTGGAGCATTTGCACTCCGACTCGGGACTATGTGAGTCTGAATCATGGAAAGTATTGCTCTCTTCCCCCAGAGTGATGAAGTCTCTAAACGCTGGGAAAGGGAAATAGTGCAAAGTGGCCTTGACATGAGCGAATTGCTTCCCCCCCATTTCCCACACATGCAAAGTTGAAATAATATCGTACCGCAGATTCACATGAAATGGAGAAAGAACAAAATATGCAGTATAACAAGGAGAGTTGGGGAGGATGAGCCAACTGTACTTGATTGTAATCATTATTATAACAGACATCTAACTTTAACTTTAGTTTCCTTTTCTTTAAAATAAAGCCTAACATGCAACTTACTAGATTATTTAATGGTTAAAGAAATAATGAATATAAAACTTACTGTGATATTTAGCTCATGATAAACACAGAGCAAGTAGAACCTTACAATTAGAGAATGAACAAGTTACATATATTTAATTTATATATTATATAAGTTTATATTTATGACAATCTGGAAGATCTATCTAACTCAGAGTACCTCAGTTTTTTTAGTCCACTTTTCTATTTGTTTTCTGATCAGATACTGAGATTAGTTTGAGGCCTGAGACTGATAAAGGAAACAAACAACTGAAGCAGAAGAAGAGAGATGAAAGAAGGAATGTAAAGGGAAGCCTAGAGAAAGTTTTTATTAAGGAAAACATGCGGAAAAAGAAGGAGGTTTCACTGTGCTTCTTTCGTGAACTTCTCGCAACCTCACACTCTTCTGCACACAGACAGCTTGGTCTCTTGGTGAGAAGCTCTGGTGAGGGAGCCAGACTGCTGGGTCACAGCCCCTGGCTAACCACTGCCTAGCCAGGCAAACTCGAAGGCGATAGTGTTCACTCACAGGCTTCTTATGAGAATCAAATATAGAAAGTGTTAAAAAGAGTATGTGTCTGCTCAATAAAGAGAAAGGAGCCTATGCGTATTATAATATTCTGGCCACTGTGACTGTTTTCCATGATTAGTAATTTGCCAACAAAAACCCAACTAGCCTAAAGATACACATATCCTTCATAATATAATATAATATTATATTACCTAATGTAATATTTATGGGAACATAAATGTACCTTGTAAACTGCCAAGTGCAAGGCTGTGAATCCATTTCTTGTCAGTCGAGATGGGCGGAGCCCCTTTAACATAAGGCTTCTGATATGAGACTTGTTGCCTTAAAAAATAAAACAATAGGTCAAATTGTTGAGGAGGTAGACTAAGTGACTTAAAACTCTCTCTGACTTAATGACAAATGTCACACTGATGTACAAGATCCCAGATTGCTGTTCTGCCTTCCATTTTTAAAGTTTCCTGTAAATGGACAGCCTTACTTAGTAGTGAATATTTCTATTACACTTATACGACTATTGTAGTAAAGCTGTGCATTTTAATGAATTTGTGTTACATTTTTTTATTTAGTGCTCTCATCGTCAGATGGTTTTAACACAAAAACATGACAAAATTCATCTAAATAGACAATTAGGGAAAAGGCTTAGATAAAATTCTAGTGGTACAGGGTTCTCGGGAACATCATTAGCAGTACAGCTCATTTAGATCAGAGCAATCTGGAGAAAATGGCCAAGGTTGGGAAGGCAGTTTAAATTTGGGAGGAAGATCTTTTAAGTACAGTCTGATTAATTTGTTTGACAGGAATGGTTCCAAGATCTGATGACAGTCAATACTTATACACTAGTGTTCTATTTAAAAAGCTGAGTTCAATGAATACCAGCTTGAATTAACAAAAACAAATATTAACTACTAACTCATTAATTAAATACGTTTATTGAGTACCTAACTATAGGCCAGGCACCATCCTATGCATTTGGGATACTTTAAGGAACAAAACAGAAAAAAACAAAAGCCACATTAAACTCTTGATCTTCCCTTTGATCAATCTTCTCTTTGAGATTGTGTCCTTGGCATGCACAACATTACCTTCCTCATATCTTCCTGCAGTTTGTGAAGCAATCGCTCGATATTTTGGGGAACGCTTTAAGTACTTCTGAATCGAACAGAATCCCTTACTAGTGTGCCCAGTTCTGCAAAATGCTTTCTGGATTTCCCAGCAAGCCAAGTGGCTTGGTTCAGGGTAGAAGCACAATGAAACTTAAACTCAGAGCGAAATCAATGGAAAATGTGCCTGGTAGTTACTGCTTTGGCTAAAAGTTATCAGAGTTGTAGGGGCAAAACAAGAGAAAACTGAGTATTAATAGAATTCTTCTGTAGACTGTTAAGCAGCTCAAATGACCGACACTATATATATGTATGTATATACTTGTGTATTAATATGTATATACATGTAAATATATGTATTTATGTGTATACACATGTATATGTATTTATATGTACATGTATGCACATGTGTGTCTACATATATGTATTTCTATGTACACACATGTATAAATGTAAAGCTAGTTTATAACATATTGAGTTTCAAGTACTCACCTCCACAAATGCAACATAAATGAAGAAGAGACAGTCCATTTTCTGTGCGATAATTTAAATTGACTTTACTGAAGGCATCATCAGAGCTGAAAAAAAAATTATAGGTGATAACAAATTTTATCTTTTAGTTTATTATTCTTCACTTGAAAAGTCATGAAAGGGAATCATGTTATTGTAAATTCAGGAGAATTTATAACAGAAACAGTGTATGTTTACTATGTTTCTTGTATACCTAGAAAATATATGTTGAATATATTTCCACATGAAGAATAATGAAAATCAAGATAAAATAATACTGAAAATTTGAGAGACCACATTTAAATTAAAGACTCATACACAATTCTCTGTTCTATATAAAATTTCAAAGGATCAGGGCACCTTGATGACTTAAAGTTTTTGTATATATAGAAAGCGTAGATATTTGAAAGTACATGTATTTCTTTCACACTCAAAATTTCATACCATAGTTATAGAAAATTCAAGAAATTTACTCCCCCCAAAAAAAGAAAAAATAAAAGGAAAAAGGCAGCAGAGATTTGCCAAAGAAACACAATCCCACTGGATCACAAACTCTGCCTGAGGCAAAGGTGTGCACACTCTGACTGAGTCAGGTTTCAGAGACGGAGGGCCTGAACTCCGACAGAGAGAGTGCAGTGCAACCGTGGCTCAGGGAGAGGAGGGCCAGTGGTTTTATTAGCGGGGTCCTTGCCTTCCTTTGAACAAAGACCACTGCCGTGGAAGGGCCCTGGAGAGCCATGGGCAGCCTTTGAAAAAGAATGTAAAGCTAAAATTATTGACCTCTTGAGGTCATTGGTACTCCCAGGAAATTTTTCAGTAGAAATGAGATCACATCCTTGGCCTCCCAGGTCAATTTCAAGCTGCCTCCTGCCCGTTTAAATCTCTAGAAGCTTTAGTGAGATGGCACAGTCTTTGGTGAGTGAGACTTCCATATCATTTGTAAAATACTTACACTTAAAAGGTACTATAAATTCAGAATATTGTCATCAATGTATCCAGTTAAGAAATTCAAAAGCTACTGTAATTTTGAAATAGAAAAACAAAGGGTGCTATTCTCCAGGGCACTACTAAAAAGAGAGAGTCTCTAAGTCTAGGGACATTGAAGGATCTCAGTGAAATGCTTTAATTAGCAATGGCAAGGCCAGTGGCTGTTTCCATACATTTGGGAATATTCCAGAACTTCTCCACCCTCCTAACTTTTTTGCTTTCTGTGTTCAACTTCCCAGCAGCAATCCACAGATATACTTTTGACAAATTTACTTCATATTGACTAATACCTCAACTTGTTTTAGAATGCCATTTGTAGAAGTAAAATTAAATCCAATGAGTCATTCTTACAAATATTGTAATATAATATAGCAAGAAGCCCAGAATCTCATGAAAAAAAAGTTAGCAATTGAACTAATTTCTGTCTGCACTTTCCCCCAGCTCAATGAACAGTGCAAAAAAAAAATTACTCCTGATGAAGATACCACTATTTTAAATATCTACCTACAATGAGGCTAATTATAAATAAATTTTATATGTGCAGTAACTTTACAAAATGATATGATTCTTGGAAGTGTGTTGCCTTTTCTGAGCATGACCTTAACCTCTCAAAGCCAATCCTATTATAGGTGTCTTGGAGAAATTACTCAAACTAGGTAGCACTAAACAAAGAGAAATTACTCAAACTAGGTAGCACTAAAGCACTAAACTAGGTGTTTCCAGTGGCCCACACTTGGAAATGCATTCACAAAGGTCTTCTAAATGGTTATGATTTCAAATAGCACAGGTTTTCGGAAAAGCTGAACACTGCTTTTAAAGCTGGACAGATTGAATTTTTCTCTTAAAGTGTGTAGGACATCGGTGTCCTTAAATAAAAAAGTAAAATAACAACGACAACAACAACAAAACCCCGTGACTTGGCAACTGATGATGTTGGTTGGCTATGACTCAGCTCTAACCTGCTTTGGCTTTTTCTTCCTTGGCCTTTCCATTACCCAGCAAATGAAACACACAAGGAGATCACAAGACAGAAAACAAAGTGCTGGGGTGGGGAAAGACATGGAAGTCTTCTGTTAAATGAAGAACTATATAAACTTCAGCCTAAGACAAAAACAGGGAAGGAAACACTTTCTTTTAACTAACTATAGTGAACTTAATACTGAAAGAAGAAAAAGCTCAGGAGCTCCTCTGTAGCACTGAATCCTTGAAAAAATTAGTTTTTTAATGCATGCCTCTACTATTATGTAGCAATGTCTGTCGTGTTTTAATGCTTTAAAAGTAGAAAATGTCATTTCAGCAGTGTAGATAATTCTTAAAAGGTTGGTCTTTAGATTTACACTAGAATCAAAATCCTATCCTGTTTTGCCTTTTAAGTACTTTTCTTTCTTTCTCTAATTTGAGCAAGTTATTTAACCCTTCAAGCCTTGATTTCTCTCATTATAAAATTATTAAAATAATACAAATGACGTTATGTTGTTGTGAAGAATAAATGAGGTTAAATACTTGCTGTAGAAGCTGGCAAATGATTGTTGCTCATAACTAGTTACTTTGTCGTTATTACTATTATTATCAAGTTCACTGTGACCCAAAAATTTTAACGCAATTTTCAAACCAAGTTTGACCTTGTTGACCTCTCACATTTGATGATCTAGAACATTTCTGTGTTTTCACAACCAATTCTGTAGATATAAGTATTTTATGCTCACAGTATCTCTCAGTCAGACTTCTAGAAAATGTCTGACCTTATCTTCACTTTTTAAAAATGGCCAAGTTCACCTCATGGTCTCACGTTTCTCCAGAGCAGATGTTCCTTGAGTGCCAGCATGGCCCTGCCCTGGCACCTGCATGACAACCAACTTCTCTGACTGCTGGAAGATTCTGGAGTCATTCATGTTAGTTTTGCACATATTTTCTTGGGAGTGTTACTTGAATCTATCTCACACTGCAGAATGAAATGGAAGGTTAGTAGAGAGGACATCAGACAAGTGTAACTGTCTCATAGTTTTAGGTGGGAGAAAGATGAACCCTAGAAGGGGCATAGGTCCTCTGGTGTCCTCTGGCTCTGAGAGGGTGGCTGGTCACAGTTGTGTGTGTCCGGTGTTGGCCAGCGGCTCTGCCCTGTGCGGGAGGGGAGGTGCCGAGTGTCAGACGTCCTGTGAACCCTGTTATGTGCTGTTCACGAATGTGAGCATTCCTCAATGTCTATTTGATATTCTATGATATTTATTTTAAGAAAACACTAAACTATAATAAAGTAATTGACTTGCATTTTACTACAAAAATAATAAATAAAAATGGCCAAGTTCACTGTTGTGACACCTAGCACTTTTCAGTGATCAGAGCAACTACTAGAATCACAGTTTTTTAGCACAAGTCCAGCAATATCATGCAATAGGGAAACCATTTTCAACACTGGAGATATTCAAAGAACAATAAATGTAAATGGGAAAGATGGTCGTGCTGAAAATCATTTTATTGACAGGGTAGACTCAGCTCATTATTTAACTTCACTAAAGCATTCCGTCAGTCTGATACAATACCTACTGAAAACCAACTGTGTGCTTCACTTAGTTAGGTTCTTAATACTCCCTTCAGACTGTTTTGACAGTCTACTTGATATTGTACTTGATGTAAACTATTCACTAATTCCTGCATCTTTTTCGTGCATCTGTGTTTAAAATATATATACTAGCTAGAACCCTGCAACTGACCTTAGCATTAGTCTTGATCCTCTGTTGCCCTGATCCACTTTGCAACAAAGATAAACACTAAATAATCAGAAAATATAGGATGCTAATGTCCATTGCTTTATTATTTTAAAAAAGAATAACCCCAGGTGAATATCTGTTATTTACATTAAAAAATTGAAATCATGAATTATATTCATGAGTTTTTATTCAATGATCATTCCTTAGCTCACTGAATCTTAAACTAGACTTGACAGTCTTAAGTGACTCAGGACAATACAGACCTAAAGAGCTCCTTGCTCAAAACTGAGCTGTTGCTTGTTGCTTTTATCCTCTTCTTGAGTTCTGTGCTCCTTGAATTCATGCAACTTCTATTAATGCCAACAAAATGAACCAACAGAGAACAAACTTCCACAATATCTGGCAGTCAAATGCAATT
>VMDR010018033.1:0-19547 GCA_007922815.1 Macrotus californicus | reverse complement strand
CTCGTACATGTTAGGATTTTTTAAAATGTTTTTGTTGTGGTAAAATACACATAACATAATATTTATTATCTTAATAACTTTAAGCACACAGTGCAGTGGTATTAAATATATTCGTTATATGCCATCCATCTCCAGAACTCTTTCATCTTGTAAAATTGTGACCATACCCATTAAAAAAATAACTTCCCATTTCTCTCTTTCCCCTTGGCCTCTGGCAACCCTCATTCTATTTTCTGTCACTATGATTTTGACTACTCTAAATATATGGTAGAGATTTTAAAAAGAAAATTATTGAATGAGAAAGCGGCCTTCTAATCTAAAGGTAGCTAGGTTTCAAACAGCTCACGGGGAAATTGTGGGTTCACTAAGGTTTTCTTTGAGCTCTGTTGGTCTCCACGTTCTGTGACTTTTCAGTTTCCCTTCTCCTGTCCTCTCTTTTGTCATCTTGAGTTCTTATATCTTCTTTCACTTTCTTTTCTCCATGTTAAATTTATTTTCAGGAAATAAGGAATGATTTCTTAGTATTCAAGTGTCATTTCTTTTCCAATTTAGGGATATTTTGGATACAAGTATCAGAGACATGTTCTCTAACTGCCTTACACACTAGAGAAATGGAATTTTATATATAATAAGTCCTGTATTAGGGCAAGATTCACACATGTCAATTCCATAACTCAGTCCTTTTCTTAGGGACATGTTTCTCCATTCTACCTATTATATGAGGGGGACCCAAAAACGGAATTAATTTATAAAAAGTTGTATGTATTCTTACATGTTTAAACTTCACTTACCTTCAAAGTACTATCCATTTGATGCAGTACACCTATCCAGATGCTTTTTCCACTGCTCAAAACAATTTTTGAACCCGTTGATTATGATGCCTTTTAGTGCTTCTGCCGTTTTTTGTTTCACCTCTTCCACACCAATGAAACATTTGCCTTTGAGGACTTTTTTCATCTAGTGAAATGAAAAAAAGCCTCTTGGGTAGGGCATGGAGGTCATTCTGTTTTTGGTCAAAACTGCTGAACACTCAAGTACAGTGTGGGTAGGTGTGCTTGTAAATCATTCATCATGAAATGCGTGATGCACTGAGTCTTTAAAAAAATTCACTGACCAGAGAACAGCCTCTCACAACAATACCAGCTGGTACACTGATACAGATGGGTTCCTAGAACACTCACCTAGCAGGGGAAGCCTATACTACAAGGGCCTGCCCTCCAGAAGATAATTTCTTTCAAGTTTTTGGAAGGTCTCCTCCTTGTAAAATTGGCTTAATCCACAGGCTGGTCCATGTCGAAAGATGGCTACCCATAATAATTTGGAATACCTGCTTCTTTATTCACATTAGATGTCCAAAAATTAGAATTTTTTTTTAAAAGTCTTTTTTTTTTTTTTGCTATTATGGAGTGTCCTAAGACAGAGAAAGTAAAAATTTCCTAATTTTTAAGGCCCAGGCCAGGAAAACTGTACAGTACCCCTTTGCTATATCTAAAGCAGTCACAGAGCCCTCCCAGATTCAAGAGGAGGAAACATAGATTCTATTTCTTGGTGAGAGGCAGATTAGAGATATTGAGGCCATCTTTAATATGCTATAACTACTGCTTTTCCCTTTTTACTTAAGCCTATAATGAGCTAAAGTGAAGATATATGCCTTTCTGAAGGTCTCACAGTTGTTGGAGAAGTATGGGTTTGAACCCAGGCGATTTGGCTCTAAAATCTGTATTTTTAATCACTTGATAGCCCTTAATCACTTCTGGACATTGACATTTTCATGTATGGAGGCTCTTTCTATCTCTTGGGAGATAACTTGCAGTTCTGGTTGTTTCTTCTTTTGGAAAAGGGCTGGGCCAATGTCAGCTCCAGGCTCAGAAAAAAACAATCCCAGATTCCAAATTAAAAATCTCAGGAAGTGCCTTGATTGATACAACATGGATGATGAGCCTATCTTCAGATGAATAAATATGGTCAAAGCGTAGAGATATTCCACTGGGCTTAGACTAGGTTCTGGAAAACCCGCATAACCAAGCAGATGGGGTGCGTTTCCAGAAAGAGGGAAGAATGGATACTAGGCAGACAGTGCAATTGAGGCCCAAAACAATGGATATCGAACCAACACTTTAGCCTGCTACTTGGGTCAATCCTTACTCTCGATGATGCCAGTGAAATGCTTAAAACAACTTGGTTTTCCAGAGAACTTATTGCCTTCCAACAATGCCCATCACTTTGTAAAGAGTTTCAAGCTTTAGACAGGAAATCAGGGAAGTGGTTTGGAGTGCTAAGGCCATTTCCAGACTTTGCATTAGAATTGTGCCATGAAAACCCATCAAGAGAGTATCTGGTCTACTTCAACCTCTGTGTATTTTCACCGTGGCATCCCCAGAGTCTAACACAGATGGATGGATGGGTGAACAAACCTGGCTCAGTGCAATTTAACAAGTGGTTATTGAACCATCAGGTTGATTGATTATCTCCCCAGAAAGATTGATAATTTTGGCATTGAGGGTAATAACAGACTCAGTAATTGTAGAAGAGTATTTAGGGAATTGTGATTCCCAGAGCCAACAATGGCTGTGTAAACCTTCCAAAGGAAGGGACGCTCTACACAGGAAAGTCAGCAATAGTCTTGGCCAAGCCTCTCTTTTTAAAATGGAAGCTATCAACTCAAAGTTACAACGAGGTCAAAGGGATATAGACTATTAGCTACTACACATCTTTAAGCACTTCTCCTCAGAGCTAAAATGTTAGAATTTAAGCTGTATGATCAATAAGGTCTCTTCTAACACTGTCTATGATTTATAATTTTAGTGTTGAAAAGAACTATTTCCTGGAATGTTCTGTGTTGTTGTTTTTTTTTTTGAAAAATTAAGTTATATTGTAAATGTATTTCGGTAATGCAATTTAAAGAAACTCTTCCACAAAATCCACAAAATGAAGAATTATTTTCTATAATCTGTCCGTTACTCAGCATTTGTGTAAACTTTAATTTTCATGACTAAATCTGCCTAAGCTGCCTCTGCAGAGCCCCATTTCTTACCACCCAAGACTTTCCCGGATTCTTTGTGGCCCTACAAAGAGCCTCGAAGAGGCTGGTAACTGCTGATCAGCCAGCACTACTTCCATCCAGTGATGTATAGAAAATCTAAGGAACACCGTTACACTGGAGCACTAGACAGATTCAGAACCAACACAAAAGGGAGTGAGCCCTTTCACACTGCCTCTGCAGATAGGATGCGCTGAGTGGTGCATTTCAGACACAATGAGATAGGGCTTTTTCACAGGCAAGAGTTAAGGCTACAGCAATCATATCCATTGTTGTTTTGGGGCATGTGATCAGTATGCATGCCTTGTTAAGGATGTAGACAAAAGTTGTGCTAATCCTAGAATCATAAAACAGAATTTTTAAGCTTAACTTTTCTTGCCAAAAAGGATTTAAATTCCTTAAGAATATTA
Organism: Macrotus californicus; assembly: GCA_007922815.1. NCBI lineage: Eukaryota > Metazoa > Chordata > Mammalia > Chiroptera > Phyllostomidae > Macrotus > Macrotus californicus. The sequence goes on along the minus strand of VMDR010018033.1, from coordinate 16,097 downwards.
ATATTAATAATTCTAAATATTATAGAAAATGACAAATATGTATTAATGGGTATATCCTTCTATGTATGTGTACATAGGAGAACTGTCCAGAAGGTATCCATCCATGTAATGTGAAAAATAGAGACTTTTTTGAAGGAGATACAAGATATAAGAAACATTGTACATAGAACAATGATGCCTCAGTCCCCTTCAAAGTAGGCACCTTGGGACCTCCAATAGTTCTCCCAAATGTCATCAGCTGACCCATTGTATTTTCCAGAATCTCATAGATTAGAAAGGGGATTTCAATTTTTGGGAAAAGGCAGAAGTTGCAGGGCATCAAATCTGGGCTGTAGGGGGGCTGAGTCAGCTGGGTGATTTGATGTTTCACCAAAAATCTGCATGAGATGTGATGCATGGGTGGGTATGTTGTTGTAATGAAGCTGCCAATCACCAGTTGCCCATAGCTTGGCCCTCTGAATCATCCGAATAGTTCCTGCAGGAGGAATGTTCAAGCTTAACACAAAATTTGTTGCAGATTCATTGCTCTACTTGCTCAGTCATTTTGAATGTGACAGCCACGCAGTACACATGCTTATTCAATGGCATTTACCACCCCCATTGACTAGTACAGTGAAGTCATCATTGTTCACTCATGTGCATTCCAGACCACTCTCCTTGGCTGCCAGGTTACATGGATATCATGCACACCATTCTAGTTATGTGAACAATGGTTGGACTTTTTCTGGACAGGCCTTATATATTCACAAAGATACATGAATGTATTTGAGCAAAATAATCTAACTTTATTGTGCCAGGCAAATACAAGCAAAATAGATGATGAAACAAAATGTACCCCCAATAATTGTTGTGTGATACCATGACTCAAAGCAAGTTAGATATGAGTAACTTCTTTTCTCACACAAGAATGTTCCTAGGGATGAGAGGTGCAGAACAAGGTGAAAGGGGTAATTTCCTCCCTGAAGAAAATTAAATATCTGCTCAAAAGGAGAAGTTTGAGTTGGTCCATTAAGTCTTGTTTTGATTTATGTTTTCTCAATGCACTGTAACCTATGCCCGGGTAGATTCTTTCTTTTACTCCCAAATTATAGGGCTTTAATCAAAATCCAAGAAATCAGGAAAACAAAAGTATGTGAGTATGTGTGTCAACGTGAATGTGCCTCTATAGTCGTTAAGTCACACTGCACATTCACACTCACACACACACACACAACGAATTGATAAGTATGTTAGATCTACAGCAGGGTTTCTAAACATCAGCACTATTGACATTTGAGACCCAATATTCTTTGTTATAAGAGGATGTCTTACACATTTTAGAATATTTAGCAGCATCTCTCACTTCTGTGTATTTGATGCTAGCTAGCTGCCTTCTCCCCCTCACACCTCTTCTCACTGCCCAAAGGGTCTCCAGACATTGCTTGCTGGGCAAAAGTGCTTCTGGTTAAGAAACACTGGTCTAAAGTATAAGCCTCAATTACTCCTCCATTCAGGCCATCCTAAACATTCTTATCTGCTGTAGATATTATTATCAAAGAGTTATTTATTGTCAAAACACCTAACTTAGTTCTTTCTATCTAATCTTAAGGTTATCTGTCTTAGGTTTTATTTGTTAGAAGGAGAGTCTGAAACAAGGATATGTGTGCAAGCAGTTTGTCAAAAGAGTGCTCTGTGGAGAAATCTGCCAGGGAGGGGAACAGGTTAGGAAAGAGGAAGGGACCGCAAATGTGGGTTTAGATGAGGTCTAACCTCATGCTCATCCTGCTGAAAGCTCTGAAGTGTCCGTTGCACCTTGGCTCTGAGGCAAGAGTCCTGGGTTGGTGCACCCCACACTGGTCAATCATTATCTCAGTGCCCCTGGGGTGAAGGTTACAAAATGGCCCTACTAAACTGCACCAATAGCATTTGCTATATTTCTTCAGAAAAAACAAATTGGATGAACTTGATTGGTTTAAATATTTTATTTAGAGATGCATGATTATGAACATCGCAACACACCGAGAATGACCAGTTTTGACATTAATCCTAACCTAAAACAAACCCCTTCCTTTAAAATACTTTTAAAAAGAAAAGATGTCTTAGTAGAAACTAAATTACTGACATTTCTAAGTGCCTTTTGACCGTAACTATGCTCCAAGCATAAATTCACAAAACATATTTTAAATCTGTGTTTGATCTATAGTGGAAATATAAGTACACATTGAGAATTGCAACAACCCAGATCTCCAATATACTCAACATATGTCTTTTGTCCTCTTGTCTCGTTAGTTGGTTTGTGCTCAGGAAAAGTGAAAATGATAATGAAAATACCAAGGGAAGAAATAACATTACCTTAGAAATAAATATACTTCATTCTAAAATCTGATGCTTTCTAATGATTGTGTGGAGTTTTTGTACTTTTCTCCCCCTGCCTATTGGGGAAACACACACAGACCATGACTTTCCATTAAATGTACCTTGTTTGGAAAAAAAAAACCATGTAAATATATCTCCCTAAAATTTCATACACATGTCTTTTAATGTCTCTATCATTTAGGTTTGTTCACAATTGAATGAGATAGATATTATTATAAAGATGAACAAAAATGAACCTGACAGAGAGACATGTTTATCTTTGTTTGGAAAATTGCAATACAACACTGCAGGCATTTCAATTATATACCTACAAGTGCCTTACGTGCTCTGCTAATTGCTGCCATGGGCACCTTACTTTCTCAAAGTTTACAGTCTAGTTGAGTATACAAAATAAACAGGAGATGGTGATGATTAATCCAGGTCATACGTAGTTAAACAGGTGGTAGCTGTAGGATATGCTCTAAGGAACACCGGAGGGAGAGATGCTGTTTTGGTTTGTTTTTTTTTTGAGATAATTAGGACACATTGTAAAAAGAAAATGCTATTTAAATTTGGTTTTGAAGCTGTGTTAAGTACCTCATCTATTCTTCCACAACCGTTAGCTCTTCCAAAAATCCGGTTTTATTTGTGCTGTTCTCAGGCAGGTAGCAGTGCCGGCTAGCTTCCTTAGGGAACCCAAAACAGAAAAGTGAGAGCATGTTTTTAAAATTTGTAATTATTTTCTGTTGAAGAAATTATATGTATTTATTTTAAAAATTCAGAAAATCTAAAAAAAAAATCAAAGATGTTGCATAACCACAATAACTTGTTAAAAAATTTATAAACATGAATGGATTTCTTGTCAGGGTTTGAGAGGCATTAAATTGCCTTCCACAGCTACGAATGGTCTAGAAGTGATGTGAGGAGACATAGTCCAACTTGTGTCCGATGCTTTAGTACCCATCACCTATAAATAGCCAACTAATGTCTTCTCAGACCTCTCTGTGACGAGGAACTCACTAACTTCTGAGAAAACCCATGGTATTTTCAGAGACTTAATAAAGTTTGAAAATGCTTCAATATGTTATATGTAAATCTTCTCTCTCACTTCCTATGTTTCCCTTACCCTGAGTGCCCCAAGAATATATCAAATCTTCCAACTATGAGGTATTTTTTCCCTTCTTTGTCTCTTAATCAAGCCCCTGTTCACTGTTCATGGAGTACTCTTGGAAGTATTTGCGAATAAAATTTGCTTCAATAATATAATGGAAGATATTCTAGGTACGTACTCTGTAAATTATGCACAGATAGATCAGAAACGTACTGTGTTTCTAAAAAATGTAATTAATAACTAATAATTGTCACATAGTATGAGCAAACATGCTTCTGTGAGGCAGGAAGGCCTTCATAACTCACCAGTATCCTGTCCTCCATCATCCCCTCACCCTGAACAGCCTCAACAGCATCTCCTGGGCTTTTTTATTCAATATCTAACAAGAAAAAATTATGTGTGTCAGATTTCAGCTGTCAAAAAAATAAAAGAGAAAAGATGATTTATAATAGAAAATTGAAATTCCAACAGCTGGCATTTTTATAAATTCCTGTATTTTTATGGGAGCATATGTTGTTAAGTTGTAGCTCAAAGCCTTTTGAAATCTTTCTCTGTCTGTACCTCCCACTTATCTCGGTGGCCACCAAGGATGTGTGAATGCTCAATATAAGGAATATGGAGACTATGAAATATTTTAGTACTAGTGTCCCATGAATAATGGTACAAGAAAAGAAATCAGTGAAAAAGTAAACTTAGGGTGGGGAAATTTATATTGAGGACTGTTCCTCATTCAGTAGATAATTCTCTTATATCTCTCCCCAACTTGTCTATTTAGGGTTCTCAAACTCATATAGGGGCGAGGCAACCACCAGGCATGAGTAATAAGAGCTATGTGAAGATGATAAGAAATGAAGAGGCCACAGATGATCTAAAGGCAGAAGGTGCTTCTCAGCATCAAGTGATTATTGCTCTGTGGGAGTTTGGTCCTACCTGCTGTTGCCAGATGTTCCGATGTTTTTCAAGCAATGCTTCCAAATCTTTATGTTTCTGCAGACTCTTTTGGTTTATAACTGTTGGCAATTAATTAATCTTTTGAAAAGTATAAGGTGGATCAAACAAAAATGTTCTATGAGATAAATTTGAACAAAAACTGTAACTGTTTTAGATCCCAGATATAGAGATTTTTTGATGCCAAGTAATTTGAGTCTAATACATTGCTCAATTAAAATGACCTAAGAAAAGGTTCACAGGGCTCCTTGAAGGGTGAACAAGGTTGCAACTGGTGTAAGGGAATGGGAATATCTCATGTGGAACAAACAAATATAGAGAAAAGGGAATAACCAGTAACGTGTGGATGCTACAGCATCACGTTGCCATGTTTGAAGTATATGGTACTAAATGAAGAGAAAAAAATATTGAATCAGCTGCATGGATTGTGATCATAAAGGGTATTTTATACCAGCCAGAGAAATAGAATAGAGATGATTGGAAACAGAGAGACAATTAAAATATTGAAGCCAGATAATGGTACAGTATGAGCCACATTCAATAGGGGTGTTTGGAAGTGGTGCCCAGGATGGTGAGATGATGCCCTTGTCTTTGTGGACCAACCACTATTGATCCAGTGCAGGAAGTCCAGCCTAGGGAAGGTTGTGGAACACCTTGGCAGGCTGGGGTATGAAAACAGAGAACTTTTTGACTATTAAGTCTTGTTAAGTGTCTTCCTACTTTTATTCATGTATTCCTTCTTTTATTAACACCACAGATATTTGGCAAGCCCCTGTCCTCCATCCTGTACTATATACTAAGACATAAAAGCTGCATCAGGGTGTAAAATGAAAGTAAATAAATACAGGTTACACTTGCATTTTCAGGGGAAAATGTGGGAGAAAGCAGTACTGAGAGCTACAGGAGCACGTAAGACACCATCTGGACCCGTCTCTTCGGAGTGAAGTATTCAGGAAACGCATTCCAGAGGCAGTATCTGAGTTGAGATGTAGACTATCCCTAGGAGTCAGCCAGGCCAAAGTGGGGCAACAAGATGGTTCTTGGGACAAGGGAGAAGGCAGATGTTAGAGCTGAAATGGAAACTAAGAATATTTAAATATGCCTGGGATGGGGAAAAAAGGGGGAAACTGGTGAGAGGTGATTCTGGAAACATTCAGTGGGCCTTGGGGGACGTGTTAAGGAGCTTGGACTTTTCCCAAAATATCAAAAACATTTTTAAATCAGAAGAAAAATAAGATGCAGTTTTATTTTAAAAAAATGAATTAACAATATTGCACCTGAGGCAGGGAAACAAGGGTTTGAGCTGCTTCTTCTTTCCTTATTTTACCCAGAGAACTGACCCTATCAAGCAACTCAAAAAGCCTTCCAATGGTGTTGAACACTGAAAGAAATAAATTTAGACCCCTAAGATCATGTCCAGCCCTGTGCCAAAGACCCAGGAAGTGTCTTGGTGTCTGAGCGTCACAACTCGGGATGGTCCAAGGTGGAAAGGATCTCACAGATGATGTCTCTCATTTATTATACCAAAGAGGAAAACTGGAGCATAGGAGGGGAGGGACATGCCTCAGATCACACAGGGAGGCAGTGGTGGCACAGGCAGGACACAGATCCCAAGAATACTGTTTTTCTTTTCTTAATACAAGGGCTGAATAGTCTGTTCAGTAAAGTAGAAAAAAAATCAAAGGATATAAAACTTTTCGTGGTTGGATTTCCTACCCGTGAAAATAGAAGGAACTGTCTCAGTCAGTCCGTAAAGTGTAGTGGAGACATACAAACAAACAATTAGCGGCCTGTATTGTTAGTGCTTTTTAATGCTTAATTTATGGAAATTCCAACTCTGCCTTTTTTCTAATGAACTAGACTCAGGGAAAAGGTCCATTCCATGATTTTTGACATCTATGTGTTTTGTTTTGTTTTTTCCTGCTTGGCTAAAAATAGGAGTTGGTCCGTCTTAGGAGAAAAGAATACTTTAAAATGTCAGAGGAACTTCTGTTTGAGAATATAGAAGTAGTTCCTGGTGTTTTAGCTTTCAGCCCTCCCAGCCCTCATATTTAGAATGAGGGGGTAAACTTGAAGGTCTTTAAGGGTCCTCTTCAAAGATTCATTGAACAAAGGTCACAAAAAGCAGATTTAATCACCCTTTTTAATATACCTGATTTTTCTAGCAAATAAGATGTTTGCAAAAAAATAAATTTTATACACACACACACATATATCACTGAATTGGAGTGGATATTAATAATTTTGTAAATAGATTTCAGTTTACTCCCCACAACACGGAACTGAAGCAGCATGCAAATTATTTATAAAGGAACCAAGGGGAACAAGGAGGTAAGTCCTTGAAACTGCTGATTGTTAAAAAGTTTCACGAGTTAGATTTAAATAAGGCCTGCTCTGCCACTACACCAGTCAGTTTTTGCACGTAAGTTTTGTATATGGATCCTGCTTCTGCAAAAGTAAAATGAGCAGGATATTCCAGAGAAAAGCATGCTCTTACTAACTAAGATTGCCATCTTTCTACCCACTCAATGCTTGGCACATAATAAACAATCAATGCTAGTTGAGTAATTCAATAAACTTACTGAGATATAGTAGCACTTGGTCCCTCAAGTAATATGTGATCTTGATGGGAAACAGTAATGTTTAACCAAATGAGCCCAACTTAAAGGTGGAAATTTTTGCTGCTATTTAGAGAGAAATTTGGGGACTAATGGTGTATTTCAGTGCTGTTTGAAAAGGGCACAAATTAAAAAAAAAACCTAAAACTAAAACTGTGCTTCTTACATAGTAACTGAATTACTGTTAAATTTTATCTTCAACATCATATCCATTTATGCAAAAAAATATCCTAGAGGACCAAGAATTTAAGAAGAGCTTGGCAGGAATTTGGAAGATGTTAGAATCACAGATGCTTAGAATGAAGAGCTAATACTTTCTGGCTCATCTTGTACTTACTCCCAATCCGTAACCCTTCCAAAAAATAAATTTTAATTTTCTGTGAATTTTACAGAATGACTGAGATCCATCAAGTGTAAAAGCTAGGCACATTAGAACATAAGCATATTGCTTTTCTGTAACCTGAGTTGTAAGAATAAATACCTCTACTAATAAATTTTTGATATTTGCCACATATACTTTTAATGTGGGGCTTCTATGCCTGCCTGTATATTAAGAAGCCCTGAAGGCATTCACATTTCCTACACAAAAATAATATTACAAGTTGGAAAGGTGAGTGCACAAGACTGAATTATGTTAACGTGAAAAGACAATTATCTATGTAAGACTGAAGTGTAATTGTTTCCCTCAATTGAGACAGAATAGTGCATTATACACCAAGCATTCCAGCAAATTTTAAAATAGGTTACATCACATTAAATCTGGCAAACATCCAGCACAACTGACATTCTTCCCATTGTAATACTTTTGGCCCTATACCTAGAACCACTCCACTAAAGACAATATGCCAGACATAGTAATGTGGAAAGACAAAATTTCTATTTTTAGTAGTTTCACCCTCTATGACCTGGAAAATGCCCAAGGAGGCTATTTCATTTAAGACATATAGAATAATGCTTGCTGGTGAGTCGTGATGCATACAAGTCCGGAGAATGCTAGGAAATTCTTTGTGGTCAATTATGATAGAGTTGTAATACAATTCCACAGATTAAGATAGAATTTCCCTCAAGCTTGTCTTGCCCACAAGATAATGCACCACTTAAACAAAGGTATCTAAAACCATAGGCCCTCATGTTCCAAAGTTGTAGGAACCAACATCACAACCCAGAGCAATAGCAGGTCATCAGCTGCACGTTCTCTGGAGGAATCTCAACTGGTTGACTCAAGGCTTCAGCTTGCTGAGACCAGTGACCTGTAAGGAAGAAGGTCAGTTGTATGACTGTTCATGGATAGACATGATTCAGAGTCCAGATCTACACATTGTGAGGAATCTTAGAGGTCAACAAGTCCAACCATTACTTGCTCGTCTGGTTCTTCCTCTGGATCCGAGAGAGTAGACTAGAGTTTGCGGGTGGAGACAAAGTTAGGAAGTGACCGTTGGCAGATCTAGGAGTATATTCCAACAACAATGCAGAGCAACACACCCTCTGTCTACACACACCGCCCTTGCATCATTTGTTCCAGAGAACAAATGAAGGAGGCTTCAAATGTGGGTTTAACAGAGGCTCAACGTTACTACTGCATCACATCATCTGCCCCAAATGGTAGTGCTGCCCATTGGTATCCAGAGTCTATAAAACTGGTTGATCGAATACTAGTGCCTGCAGTTTCAGTCCACTGGTATAACATATTTGGTAAGTGCAATGTATTTTTAAAATATGTTGTAAGCACTACATGGTCATTTAATTTAAACTTTGAATTTAATTATCATAACAACCTTATCAGGTAGGGTGTTATCCATGCCCCCAGTTCATAGGTGTGGCAACTTAAGCATAGAAAAGCTCACATATGTTGGCAAAGATCACACATCCAGAAGCCAGAATTCACATCTGGGTGGTAATATCCCAGAGACTGTGATGTCAAACATTCCCCTAGGCTCCTACATGGTCTCTCTCATATCACCCATCCAATCATCCATGTTTTAGGAGGTTTGAAACTGGATTTGTGTGAAGTTGCTGAACGATGTCAGTAAAAAGGAAAAAAAAATTACTCTTTTTTTCATCTCATCAGTGAAGTATTAAGTTTGGATTTTTATCCTAGAAGTTTTTGAGGACCCAGTAGAAAGTTTTACCTGTGAGATTTTTCAGGCTAGTGATCAAGACCAACAGCACATAGATGTTTTGAATGCACAGCTTTAGCAAAGAGGGCTGTTGGAATTGAGAGGGTGGGCCTCAGTGTCTCTGCCCCATAGAGAGACCCTCCTGTGATGGTAAGATATCCGTCGACCTCAGTTTTCTAAGCATACAACCCAGATTACATCATCACGAGAGGTGCTCCATGTCTTATGAAAATGATGTAGATCAAGATGAAAATTAATGAATCCGCAATGAGAACTGCAGTCACCCTGGGGACTGAAATACTTGCATCAGCATCGGTCAGCACATTCTCACCCTGTAGGCAGACCAATGTGGGAAACCCAATTATAATCAGAAGATTGCTTGATTGGTATGGAATTAGAGAAAGGAGCTTGAGTTAGACGGTTTTAGGCTTAATGGTGTGAGACAGAAATAGCCTGATATGTCCATCTCCACAGCAGGAAATGCCTTTCAAAGAGCAATACAATACTCATCACACTGACCTAAATTCTCACTGCCCTAGTGGAGTTTGAAGAGTAACAGCCAACTTTTCTCTGATGATTATTATTTTTTAATAATTATTTTCTGACCAGTCTCTCTTTTTTTGGATAGACTTTTAAAAAAAAATATTTGAGCATTTTACTTTAATTTGCTCAAGTCAAAAAACTCCCCCTTTTTTTTTTTTTTCCAAATTACTTCCACTAACAGTCTTAAAGCATCTTTGGTGTCATGCTTAGAGAATAATAGTTCAAGTTCCAAGTATATCCATATATCATTAGCTCAGCAGAATAAAAACCTCAAAGAAGTGAAATGTGAAAAGATGCCCCCTCTTCCTCACGTAGTCTGTATATTTTGCATGTTAAAAAGAGGTAACAAAAGTCAATAAAGATTTTTTAAGGAGATGTTAAAAACTGAGAACATGTAAAAGATCAATTTGCATTCAACTCAGACTCTCATATGTTTTTCTATCCTTAGTCCATGAATCAAGAGAATTGAGTCTGAAAAGATTACTGTAGTGCCTTACAAGTTTCTAAACATCAAACAGCTATTTATTCACATTCACTGGACTGTTCTTATTAGAGCAAGTAAAGCAACTCTGACTATGGAAAACTATTTTCATCGTGTTAAAACCAGAATTTTAATTTATTTTTTGTTTAACTTAAAAATTCAATTAACCAGAATCCCCTATTCCCAAGTCTTTGGCTCGATTGATATATTTACATTTAATTAACTCTATAATGTAAGAGCTCTTTTACTTTTGACCACAGTTCAATGCCCAGAGCTTGCTTTAGGCTTGTAAACTCCTAGAGGAAGGAGCTAGGTTCTTAGATCCATTCTTCCTTTGAATTACACACTGTTAGCAAGAGGCCTCCATTCCTAGGTGTAGAAGCTACTGTTGATGACCTGTTCTACATCTACCTCCAAGCTCACATATGGCTTTGGTGGACACTTTCTGAGCACCCTGATAGTTTCTCATGACAAGGGTCTGTCTCTTTGGTCCTCTGCCTGACAGATTTCTTCAGTTCCAAGAGAATAGGGCAGCCTAAAAATGCTGAAATCTGACACAACCAGGGAAACTTTATTGTAGTTGGTAGACAAATACCACAACTTCTCTAGCTTCCAGGAGATAAGAGCATTTTCCAAGACACCCAAAGGTCTCCACAGGGGATTGAGTCCCAGTTTCCAAGGCATCACTCACTTATTAATACACATTCCCTGCCTCAGTTTCAACAGCCTGTCACTTGTGCTTCCTGGGGTTGTCTTAGAGATCACTTGTACCTAAGTCTTTGTCCCAGGGTCTGCTTTTGCGGGAATCCAACAAAAACAAAGCTTCCACATTCGATTTTCTGTCACGATGAACTCATGGTGTGAAGTCAATTAACTACATTAAACATAAAGAATAAGTTTCTATTCAGAACCAATAAAGGATGTAATAGATCTCCTAGTACTTTGGTGGAAATTGAAAAGAAAATGTGCCGCCTGTTTCTGAAGGTTTCTCAGGAACTATAGGTGACTTTTATTTTAATTTTACTTATTTTTATAGGGTATTTTTAATTTTGCTAATGGTCAAACACGATTCTTTCATAATATTCCAAACTTTTGAATTATTATATGGCTTTTAGAAAGTAGTGTGGTGATATATTTATAAAGCAGGAATAATGGTCACAGTCTTTGGCCCATTAATTGGACTTCTGGAAATTTACTCAAAGGAAATTCATATCACAAAAGGCATACATGCTATAAACATGAAAATATGCATTTTGGAGTTGCTTAAAATAACAGCTATAAAAAGTTTGAAATAATGTAAATGTCCAACAATGAGAAACTGTCAATTAGATTATAGTGCATTAACTAGTTGTAAAACTATGTAGCTAGGAGAGACGACATGAACAGTCATAGTTTAGATGTGATGATAAATAAAAAGAAGCTACAAAAAGATACATCTGTATTATAATTACCTTGTAAATATAATTTTTGCATATGGACAAGAACTGGCCAAGGTTATCTACAACCTATCGAAACAGTATTTTTCTCTTCATCTAGCACCATGTAGCAAAGAATGTTGTTAGGGCTATAAATATAGTTTTTTAAAAAATGCCTATAGACTTGCCCACAAATCTGCTCCTTGTATTAAGTATAGCTCAGAAACAACTGCTGAGTGCCATTACCTGACTTTCTTCTCAGGTAAGAAATAAAGTACACTCTTTTTTAGCATGTTGTCTTTGAACAGGAACTCAAAAACTAAGATAATGTCAAATAATTATAAACATTGTTAGACATTTGCCTTTATTTCCCCCACCCCTGAAATAAGAACAGAAATGATAAGTAAGAGTATGACCACTATACCCATGAACTTTGAAATCCTAGATTCAGATTGTTAGGGTAAAAGGGCATGTAGAAAAGTAGAAATAATCCCAAAATGATGAAGTAATTTGCTACAAATTAGTGACGGAGTCAAAATCTGCTCTGGTCCTCTGCTCATCAGTTTAGGGCTCAATTTTCTTATCTGTAAATGGAGTAAGAGCATCTGGTCTGCTGCAGAATCTTGGTTCCTTTAGGAGTTAAATGAAAGGAAATTCATAAAGGGGTCTGTCCATTGCAAGCCCAGTTCATAGTGAAGCCATGTAGAGCTTGAAAGAAAAGTCAAGCACTAGAGGCAGCTGCCTGTTTTGCAATACAGTCTGTAGAGGCCAAGGGCATGAACTCCTGGAGACAGTGTCATTGGTATGGGAGTTGCAGGATGTGGGCTGTTCCCATGACAGACCCTGAAGAATGGGTGGCTGAGCCAGAAGTGCTGAGGATCTGTTAGATGCTGCTGATGCATGGTTCTCTGTCCGCTGGCATGGCAGTGCCGGTTCTTTGTTCCTGCACCACCTGGGAGTGACTCAGACAGGGAAGAGCTAGAGCTGCCAACTTGAGCTCTATTTCCTCTCCTCGTTTTTCAGCCACACTGCACAGTCTCCCTGGACACAAGTCTATTCTCTCCCACTACGTCCCCTTTCCTGGTCCTAGCTAGAGGAAATTCAGCCCAGGCTTTTAGAAGAATCCGCGCTGAGCTTCCCCAATCCCATAAAGGCACTTCACAAATGAGAGGCCTGCTAAGGACTGTATGGGGATATGAAAAAAAGCAAGTCTCTGCACCAAGGCAATGCCCAGTAAGTGCTAACTAAGGACAGAACTCCACAAAGGGGCAAAAGGTTCAAATTGTGATTCAGTTCTTAAAACACTAAAAGCATTATTTTTATCAAGTTCTACTTATGCTGTGGGGGAAAAATATATAACGTTTTTACAATAAACAAGGGACTGAGTGTTTTAAGATCTGGGTTCTATTCTTGGTTTGGCCACTTACTTGGTCTATGACTGTGGACAGTTCCTTGAATTCTCTCGGCCTCTTTACAGAATAAAGGAATTTTCCTAGATAATTCCTAAGATCTCTTTTAGCTCTGAAGTTCTATGGCCATTTATGAACAGCATTAAAATAATGAGGAAGACTAATATATATATACATGTATACACATGTATACACATATTCACTTGAGATGGAGATTAATTTTCTATGTGTGTATACATAATTTTTTTTCTTAAATCAGCCTCACTATCAAGGGAATGTTACAACAGTAAAACAAAAAAATTTATAACATATATTGCTCAGGACTTAATCCCTTAGACTGTATGTGAGGGCTGTCTGGAAAAAGTCTAGCTGCTGTTAATATAACAAGAATGGTTTTGCATGACGTTGGTGTAACCTGGGAGTCAAGGGGAGTGGACTGGAATGTGCATGTGTGAACAATGATGACTTCACTGTATTAGCCGGTGAGGGCAGTAAACACCATTGGGTGAGCATGTGTACTGTGTGGCTGTCACATGCCTAGTGAGTGTATAAGTAAAGCAATGAATCTGCATCCGATTTTGCATTAAGCTTGAACATTTCTCTGAAGAATCTATTCAGATGATTCAGGAGGCCCCAGCTGTGGGCAACTGGTGATTGGCAGCTTCATCACGACAATGTGCCCACTCATGCATCATGTATCCTGCAGGGTTTTTCGGCAAAACATCAAACTGCCCAGGTGACTCACCCCTACTACAACCCAGATTTGGTGTCCTGTGACTTTTGGATTTTCCCAAAAGTGAAATCACCTTTGAAAGGGAAGAGATTTCAGACCATCAATGAGATTCAGAAAAATATGATGGGGCAGCTGATGGCAGTTGGAAGAGCTGTGTGAGGTCCCAAGGTGACTACTTTGAAGGGGACTGAAGTGTCACTATCCTATGTACAACTTTTCTGGTATCTTGTATCTTCTTCAACAAATGTCTCCATTTTTCATATTACATGGAGGGATAGCTTCTGGACTGACCTTGCATGTATGTATGTATGTATGTGTGTGTGTATGTGTGTATACATATTTATATAAAATACACAATGCGCAATCTTCTTATACTACTTGGTAATAGATTGCCTGGTTGACTTTTTTAAAGATAAATTTTTTCCTGATATTTAGCATTCTTCTGGTGACAATTCCGCATATTCTCTGTTATTTCCTGGCTTTATATGAATGAGAGGAGACTGAGCCAAGTTATCAATTACAAAGTTCACTCTGTTGGAGAGGGCAGAAAGTGAGAGGAAAGAAGAGAGGCAAAAAAGGGCCAAAGGCCAGGGTTGTGAATAGGGTAAGAAAAATGAAGGGAGATGAGAAAGCTGAAGTGAGTACAAAACAAACAAAACATCATTCTGCAAATCAGAAGAAAGCTGAGGGTAACGGAGGACATTCTTGCTGATGAGTTCTGTTCTTATCCTGGATATGTTTCCAACTCTCAAGCTGAGACACCTTGAGGAGGCTATGTGGGGTCATAGCTGTCGTTTTCATATCAGGATTAGTTCAGATCTCCAACTCATCACTCTGACTTCCTGAACAGAAGAAGGAAGGCAAGTGAATCTACTGGAATACTCTAAGGAGCTCCCCAAAATAAACATTTTTATATGTTATACTAAAAAGAGAAAAGTCTAGATTTAACTCTAACAGACTTTGAAATTATCCAATAAATGGCATTGTGATGCTTTCAGTACATAACCTGATGCCAACTAGGAAAGGCAAATAACACAATATGAATACTATTATTATAAAAAACTAATTACATTTCTGTCATCATTTTAGTTTACTTCAGCAAGGAAGAGCCATAATACTTACTAAACATTTGTTATTGAAAATATTTTCTTTCAAAAATTGCTCTCAAAATAAAATTTGGGAAAATATATATATCTATTAGCAACTGGCTAGGTGTTGTCACAGGAAAATGCAACTAGGGAAGAAAATCCAGGAAGGTAGGCAGACTCCTAGTTCTGACAAGTATAAGAAGGCACCAGTGCACAAATGAATTGGGTGCAATGAATTGTCTACAATGTCTTCTACTGTTCGAGGAACTCTGATGCCAGATATACTGTCTTAAAAGAGACAAATGGCCCCATTTGTGTTTACTCAAAAGAATCAAAAAAGAGACAGAATTATCAAAAACAAAATCACAAAAAGGTCCAAGTCTGACCTAGGTATTCTCTCTTCTATATTCATATATTCCTTCTTATTCTAGGTTTTGGTTTTTAATGATTCTATTCTCAACCATGAGTCAATAAAGTGTAGAATCACTTTATTGCAGCTGTTAAGATTTCTTTAGTCCTTTGAGAATATCTGACTTTTAAACAGTCAGCCAACAAATACTGGGTCTATCATATATGTATAGTTCTGTGGGGTTGCAGAAGACCTGGAGATTGTTCAGATCATATTAGCTTAGGTGGCTTGATAAAAGATAGTACAGAGAACAATAAATATCATATCTGATTATGTGCTATTGATAGAATCACTATGTTATAATATTATCCATTCCAAACAATTTAGTAATATAAGGGAAAATGTAGCCTTCTAGGGAAGGTTACAAAATCTGGGGCCAGCCTATGACAGGCACAAGGTTTGTGTGACCAGGTATTGAATGTGGCAGTCTCTCCAGATGCTGAGATCAATGCTGTGAAGTGAAATAATAGGTAGTGAGCTGACCCTAGGGGTAGGAAGTCCGGGTTACTCCTCTGTCTAATTAAATGCTATTCAGATTGCTTTACCTTCTCACTAAGCTCTCTAGAACAAATATGCAGGAAGAAATATATTAATAAGAAAAGAGAATTCTAGTGCATTTCCCAGCAGTATTTGTCATTCTTCCCATCTCCATGATAGGTGTGTGGTGGGGGATGACTCCTGCTAAGCAAGTCCCTCTAGTAATCTTTCCAGGTATAGAAGGAAGACATGAATACAGAGGAGACCTCACATCCAATTCACATAGCAGGGCCACCTGATACTACAGCTGCCTCTTCATGCAGAAACACTAAATGTATTCTCTTCTTTCTTGGAGTCCAGATGGCTACAGAGGAAAGGCCAGGAACCATATGAAAAGTTGATGCCAGAGTTCCA